>JAECUM010008650.1:0-96345 GCA_016617855.1 Megalonaias nervosa | reverse complement strand
GTTCATGGCGAGCAAGTGCAACAACACTTGGATGAATGCACCACTGCAGGTGACTCTATGAAATCTCAGGACCCCAAAATTAAACGAACCACTTATCGGTTGAAAATTCCCTCAGGCTATTATTTTAGTGGTCAACATTTGGTGAACGCGATTGCTGACAGGTTCAATACCGTGTTTGGTAAAGTCTTGGAGAAAACCAGAAAAAGTGTCACGATTGAATTCCACAAAATAGCTCGTCGTCTACTAATCAACTTTTCAGAGGACAAAGCATTGGCCATTATATTTTGTCCTAAATTGTATGACATTTTAGGTGGAGACCCCAAGTTGATCAAGATTAAAAGTGAAATACCAGCCGTGACCGGCAACTCGGAATTTGCGAAATATTTTCGATTCCCTGTAGAAATGAACCAAGGCCTGAATTTAATTTTTGTGTGCTCCGATGTGGCGGAGTACAACGTGGTGGGACACACCTCCGTACCGTTACTGCGTGTCATTTCTTTCAAAGTGGATACTGCCACGAACGCTGACGAGGATGGTGGAAACACATATCACGTTCACCGCGAATTTGTACATTCTCACTATTTACCCGTCAGTAAGTCATATTTCGACACTGTCAACATTACTATAAAAGGAGATCTAGGACAAAATATTTGATTCACCAAAGGGAAAGTCACAGTGCAACTCCATTTCCGAAAAAGATTACCCTACCCCTTGTCAGTCATGTATCCTGTGTACCAAGGAGTAGCTCGGCAGGGATGACATGGTTTAGGAGATATGCTAAAATCAGCCTTTCGTTCGGTGGCTCCCGTTTTGAAACCGATGGTGACACGGGGATTGCACGCCTTGAAAGATGCCGCGTTGACGCAAGGTAAAGAATTTCTCCAAAATGTCATCATTGGCAAACAAAATCCCAAAGAAGCTTTCTTGAGAGCAGGCAAAATGTCTTGCTTCACACGGGCAAAGACATTTTGGGTCGACGAGAAACTCCTATAAATGCTCTGGGCGCTTCCGAGTCAGGCATTCCTACTTCCCTGACACCACAGCAAGGACAAAGCAGAAAAAGACGATGAAAACACCCCTTCAGAGGACTTCACACCCCCAGAGCTAGAAAGACTAAGAAAAGAAAAACCGTCCGAGACTTAGACGTTTTTGATTATTAAAAGATCACAGAGAGAAAGAAAGAAAATGATGCACCGAGAGTCTTGCGTCTGTTCGAAGTCGGAACTGGATCTGTCTGCCATGCCACCCACCATGATGACGATGCAAGAATCCCAATGGGTCGAATTTCATCCCGTCTCCTCTTTGACGGATTCAGCTCCCACCGAGTCTGAAATCAAAGGACAACCCGAAGATTACATCGATTTGAATAGCAGTTACTTGTATCTGAAACTCAAAGTGATCAAAACGGACAACACCAATCCGGGAACCGATGCCAGAGTAGCTCCCGTCAACAAGTTCATGCATTCCTTGTTCAGCGATGTGGATTTGTACTTAAATAACAAACTGGTCAGCAGTAGCATGGATATTTGCCCTTACCGAGAGTACCTGGAAAATCTCTTGACGTACGGAAAAGAGGCCAAGAACACTCATCTGGATGCTTGCGTGGTATGGAAACCTGACATAGCAGGTGAAGACACGTTTAACGACAAACCCCTGACAGCAGATGACAATCCTCACAATGTAGGCTTTAACGACCCTCGAAAAAAAATGCTGCAAGGTCGTAGTTTAGAAATGATGGATCGTTTGCATTTGGACATGTAGTTGCAAGACAAGCATTTGCTCAACAGAGTGGATATTCGCCTGTGACTAAATCTCAGCAGTGTCGCTTTCCATTTGATGGCTCATGGCAACGAGTAAAAACCATCATCCAAGAAACCAGACTTTACGTGCGGCGCGAAGAAGTGTTACCTAAAGTGGGGAAACGACATCAGTCACACACTGAGCTGAACGACCGCCAAGTATCCGATACCACGAGTAGAAGTGAAACCTTTCACCACTGCTGCTGGACTCGGATCCAAGATCGAAGATCATCTGTTCCAGGGACAGTTACCCAAACGTTTAATCGTTGGCATCGTCAGTAATGCATCCCTCAACGGAGCCCACGATCAAAATCCTTTCCAGTTTAAGCACTACAGAGTGTCCAAGATCGAAGTCAGTCGCCAGACCCTTCGAACCTAACTTTGCCCAGAAGAATTACTTGAGATCGTACTTGTCCCTGTACGAAGCAACCGGACAACTAGGAACCAACACCAGTCACGGCATTTCGTACGAAGATTATGTAGGAGGTTACACTTTGTGGGCCTTTGATTTCACTCCAGACCAAAGCAGAGACGAGGGACATTTCCACCCTATAAAATCCGGTCAACTGCGTGTGGAACTTCGGTTTGCAGAAGCTCTCACCGAGACGGTCAACGTCATCTTGTAAGCCGAATTCGATAATATCATAGAAATCAACAGTTTGAGAGAAGTCATTCTAGACTATTAGAAACTATGGAAGACACTTATCCCTCTTTGAACGGTAGAGAATCTTTGGAAATGGAATGGGAGAATACCGTGAAAGCAGAACTCGAAGACAAAGACGAAGAGAGCATAGTGGTCACGTCCAGATGGCCAGAACAAGAACTACATTTAGTGTCCTGTTTTGCCAAACACCTGTCGGATAAAATTACGGAACTGACCAAGAAAGATTGCTATGCATGTCAAAAGGATTATTCCAGTCAAATCCAACACGATAAATGTCTGATGATGAGTGAAGAAGAAAAATTGGATGAGTATCTGGACGACGCTTGGAGTCTCATCTCGGAAGAAGCAGTGTTGCATCAGTGGTATAAAGGCTTGCGTGAGCATTCCTGCCCTCCATTTTCTACTCTGGAAGTCTATCGCTCCAGTCTTAGCCCAAAGTATGGAGACGAAGCAAAGAAATGGTTATTTGACAGAGATTTTCAAACAAAAAGTCAGAATTGAATTGATGACTTATCATTACCTGTGAAAAAAAAACAACAAAACAAAAAATGGATACCTGGGAACTTTATTACCTTTTGAACAACAGTTCGTACACTGCTTCTTGGAAACCTGTCGCGTGCGCTAAAGATGAACTACCTCATCGCAAACCTCAAGACCATCAAGCTTATGTCATCAAGACGGACAACAGTCATCTCCCAGGAACCCACTGGGTCGCCGTCTACTTCCCTAAAGAGGATTGCGTGGAGTATTTTGATTCGTATGGATTACCCCCTTTGGAAGACGACATCACTGACTTTATGAGAAGAAATGCCCAGACGACACGATACCATAATGTGAAATTACACGGCACAGATGCGTGTGTGGTGCCACAGTGTGTGGACAATATTGTGTGTATTTTCTTCATCAACGCAGTCTTGGATATCCTTTAGAACATTTATTGACTTACTTTGATCGTAACTCTTCTAGAAACGATGAGAAAGTAGATCGATGTTTTTGTGATCATTACGGCTATCTTTTGTCTTTAGCTAGGAAACTTAGTGTACATCAATGGCCTCATGACTTCTACCAGTGGAAATCTCACATAATTTCACAACGTTGTCAGCCTTGTCAAAAAAAGTTTGTTTAATGTTATTGTTAATTGTTAGTGGTTAGTTGTTTGTTTGAATAAAAAATGTTGTGTTTTGAAAAAAATGTGTCTGTCGTTTGTTTTCAGAAACACTGTGAATATATGCTCTTTGAGTTCTCTCTATCCCTCACCATGATATTAGCGATCATAACGTTTCGACTCAACAAAAACCCTAGTAGGGATGTTTTCTATCACGACCGCGTTTGAGCCATATAAAGCGGGTCGGTCTCCAGTCTGGCCATCCATGGTTGACTCGTCTACCTATGAACATGCCTTCCAGACTAGCCAAGCTGAACGAAGCTTACGTGCATTTACATCGTGTCAGGCTATATCTGATACCAAAGCCTGAAGAGATAGAGAATGTCAGGATGTTAACAATAGCCCAAGACCAGATAGAAGAGGTCTTCAGAGAGGAAATCAAGAAAGAACAAGAAGAATGGACAGAGAAGTAGAGACTTCAGAAGCAGAGAGAACAGCAGCAGCAGCAACAGAAGCAGCAGGAACCAGACAGAGGTTTTGTCGACTGTCGTGTGGATACCAAAGAGTTCTCCTTCTCTTTCCGCAGCAGCAGGCCTTATTGTGTAGGAAAGCCTGGTGTCAGACGGGGACGCAATCTTAGATAGTAAAAAGGTTGCCATCGATCCCCGTCAACAAAAACAGCCCTTTTCAGGGCTACCCCCAATACTCTCAAAAAGACATACTAATTCAATTGCCAAAAAAAAATTTGTGTGTTCATGTTTTAAAAAATAGAAGTGTGTCTATAAGCACTTCGTTCTTTTTGTCAGTAAAAATCCACACTTCGTTTCTCTGTCTTGTCTAATAGTGCATGACTGTGTTTCTAAGTAAATAAGTCAACGTGTTTCTTTTAGGTCAGCGCGTTCCATGTTTTTTGGTTATGATATGGGCATTGTAAGTTTTGGTGCCAGGGGATGTTTTCCTTCACGTTCGTTCTCCACGGATATAAGCGGAGCGCTCGTCAGTCTGGCTACCAACGTTGACCAGTCAACATTGAAAATGAATAATAGAATCACAAAACTTTTAGAACTTCAAATGCACCTGGAGTATGCCAGACGCCTCCTGGACGAGCTGGCCATGGAGTCCGTTGCAGAAGGAGCCAGGATAGAGGAGGAGGAAGAGAAGAAAAAGAAAGAAGAGGAGAAGGAAAAGAAGCGAGGTATCCTGCCTCACGTCATACTAAGACCTGTGTGCGAGGTCAAGCCTAAGGTGAGGACGCCTCCACGAACACTACATGTACAACAGCCAGCACCACAACCACTACCAGTACCACAACCTCTACTAGTACCACAGCCACTACCAGCACCACAACTTCATCATCCACGGGTATGATATAGGAGAAGGAGGAAGCCTTCACTATCCCAGAGACGGAAGATTGGGGTGCTGAAGCCATTCAAGAGGCCTCTGCACTCCCAATCACAATTGTGAACTGGGAACAAGATTGGAGTAGGAGATGCGTGTGTGGTGCCCGACCTGGGAGATATCACCATTAGCCAGGTGCATCTGAAGTTCTTAAAAGGAAAAAACAGCCCTTCTCAGGGCTAACCAGATCTCTAGAAAAGAGACACTATTCAATTTGCCAATTTGTATGTATGTAGAGTAGTGTGACTATAAACACTCACTCCTTTACTGGGGTGTGTGTGTGTGTGTGTGTGTGTGTGTGTGTGTGTGTGCGTGTGCGTGTGTGTGTGTGTGTTTTGCGTTCGCGCACGTTTGTGGATAGTAGATATGGTATGTTTTTCTTCTCTTCCCGTTTGTGTGGATAGTATAGTGTGTGTGCGTGTGTGTTTTATGCGTTCTCGTCCGTTTGTGTGGATCGTAGGTATGGGGTGTTTTTTCTTCTCTTCCCGTCTGTGTGGATTTGTGTGTGTATTTTATGCATTCGCGTACGTTTGTGTGGATAGTAAATATGGTGTGTTTTATGCATTCGCGTCCGTTAGTGTGGATAGTATAGTATGTTTGCTGCGTTCGCGTCCGTTTGTGTGGATAGTAAATATGGTGTGTTTTATGCATTCGCATCCGTTTGTGTGGATAGAATATGTGGTGTGTTTTATGCATTCGCGTCCGTTTGTGTGGATAGTAGATAACGGTGTGTTTTATGCGTTCTCGTACGTTTGTGTGGATAGTAGAGTGTTTTTTTTCTTCTCCTCCCATCTGTGTGGACAGTATATATGGTGTATTTTATGCATTCGCGTCCGTTTGTGTGGATAGTATATGTGGTGTGTTTTATGCATTCGCTTTCGTTTGTGTGGATAGTAGATAATGGTGTGTTTTATGCGTTCTCGTACGTTTGTGTGGATAGTAGGTATGGTGTATTTTATGCGTTCTCGTACGTTTGTGTGGATAATAGAGTGTGTGTTTTTTTCTTCTCTTCCCGTTTGTGTGGATAGTAGATAATGGTGTTTTTCTTCTCTTCCCGTCTGTGTGGATAGTATAGCGTGTGTGTTATATGCGTTCGTGTTTGTTTGTGTGGATAGCATATATGAAGTCAGTGTAAGGGATGTTTTCCTTCACGTCCGTGGTTGAAGTATATAAATCATAGCGCTCGTCATTCGCTCCATTCAACGCTGAATATAAAAAAATGGCAAGTACCATGGACAGAATGCTGAGATTGCGGGAGGTGGTAGGCACACTAGGCATGGTAGATGAGATGCTAGTGAGAATGCAGTTTGGGGCTTATAGTCCCCACAGACTAAGTATGGAGATTAACAATTTAAAGAAAGGAAAGGACATCTTAAATGAGATGATAAGAATAGAACAGGAAGAAAATGAAGATATAGAAGAAAAACAGATGATCAGAGAATGGAATGAAAAAAATTGAAAAGGAAGAAGAAAATGAAAAGAGGAAGAAACAGAAAGAGGAGGAGGAGAAGGAAAAAAGAAGGAGGAAAAGAATGAAAAGAAGACAAAAAGTGTAGGACAAAAGATAAGAAGTTGGTGGAGGAAATGAAGAACGTAGAAGAAAAAGAAGAAGAACCCAAAGGCCCTTTTCAGGGCCACTTTCATATGCCTCGAAAAGATATTTATTATTTCTTGCCTATATGTGTTATCTGTGTCTCTGTTTCTCTATTGTATTTGTTCCTACCTAGAGTGGTAGCCGCGCGTATTCAGGTCAGCCACTTGCCACATTGTTGCAAGTGTCCAGTACCGTGACGTCACCCCACCTGTTCCATTCCTATTGTCCCTATACAAAATTCCCATTGTCCTTATACAGGCCCAGGGTTTTGATTTTGTCCGTATACAGGCCCAGGGGTGTCTGTAATGCATTTTCCCATTGTCCGTATATCACCCCCATATACTACTTTCGTGACACGTGTACTTTCCTGATAATTGTGATACTGTGTGTGTCAGGCAACAAGTCTATCTCAAAAAGCGACTTTAATAATCTACAGTCATGACATATTTTTTTTTTCCATCAAATGCAGACAGGTCAGTACCAATTTTTTTTTTATATGGCTTTTTTTTATATGGCCTTTGTGGGATGTCATGTGGGACTAAAGTTTCTTTAGCACTGGAGTCGCGGTGAGTGAGACATATCGAGCATTTTAACACATGGTCTATGATTTCTTTGGACATACCTGGCCAAAAGATGCTATCCTTCGCGCGTTCTAATGTCTTGTTTACTCCCAGATGACCTGTGTGCACAGCTCGTATCATCTCGTGCCGGAGACCTTTCGGTACAATTAACTTTTGACCTCTGAAAATTATGTCATTTTCTACAGATAGCTCATCCTGATTCCAGAACTCAAGCACATCTGTACTGCAGTCAGCGCGTGAAGTAGGCCATCCCCGAGTTATAGTCTTTATCAAAATTTGCATTTGCGGGTCAAATTTGATAATGCTCTTCAGACATTCTACCCTTCCATCTGTGAGAGACAACTGTTGTTTGATCGTATGTAAGTGAATGTCGAGTCCTTCGATCAATCTCGGGTATGTGTTCGGAAGTGATTTTCTTGATAAATAATCACTAATGGGCAAATCTTTCCCTCGTACATGATGCACTTCAATATCGTCCTGCTGAAGCTGCAACATCATGCATTGAAGGCGTAGAGGGGCTGCCGAAAGGGGCTTCCTCATGATCGATTCAATCGGCTTGTGATCTGAGTGCACCCTAACTAGTCTATCAAAAACCAATTGATAACAGCGTTTACAGCCAAATAGTATAGCCAGCATTTCTTTTTCTATCTGAGCATACCCTATTTCGGTTTATGTTAGACTTTTGGATGCGAATGCTATGGGGTGACCATCTTGCATAAGGCATGCTCCAGTCCCATATTTGGAAGCGTCTACTTTCGAGTGTTAATTGCTTGGTCGAGTCAAAGTAAACAAGCACAGGGTGTCGCGTGATTATATCCTTGACCTCTTGAAATGCCTTCTTCTGAGGTTCGTCCCAGAAAAAGTCCGCGTCTTTCTTCAAGAGGACGCGTAAAGGGTTTGTAACCTCTACTAAATTTGGCGCGAATTAGAAAGATAGTTAACCATTCCTAATAGGTTTTCTGATCTGGACCCGTTTTCGGGAGTATCAAGTTTAAGAATAGCTTCAACCTTGTTTTGATCAGGTTTTAAACCTGACGAGCTTATTGTATGCCAAAGAAAGATACTTCCGTTGCGATTATTACGCATTTGTTTAGGTTGTGACGCACACCCTCTGAACGTGCACGTTCAAGCACACGTGTCAACATGTCGTCATGTTCCTTGCGAGAGTGTCCTCACACCAATATGTCGTCGATTATATAAGCGACATTTGGTAAACTCTCACAATTTTCATTTGAAATATGTCTTGTGAACTTTTTATCCCAAAGGTAACCTAAGATTCCGGTACCGTCCGAAAGGGGTACTGAATGTAGTTAGGTATGAAGATTCATCTTCAAGTTTCACACTCCAGTAGCTATGTGTACCGTCTAACGTGCTAAAGTACTTGGCATTGGTTAGTTTAGTTGTGACATCATCGATTGTCAGCATAGGATAGTGGAGCCTAAGGATTGAATCGTTTAACACCTTTGGGTCTAGGCAAATACGCAATTTACCCAATTTCGGTTTCTCTGTTATTACAAGAGAGTTGACCCAATCGGTGGGTTCTGTAACCCTTTCAATAATTTTGCTGTCTTCCATTTTTGTGAGTTCTTTATGCTTTGACTTTAATGCTTCTGGTACCCTTCGCGGGGGGTTTACTACTGGTACTGCATCGGGTTTAAGATGCAGCTTGCACTCACCGGGAAACAGACCTATTCCTTGAAATAGGTCACTGTACGTACTTGTAACAGCTGATTTATCTAAGCCAGACTCATTATCAATAGCGTAAGTCAGCTGGACTAACTGTAAGTCAAATGAAGTTTGAAGGCTAATGAGAGCTGCGGCCTGACTAGCTACAACGTAAAAGTATGTTTTTACAGTTTTGCCGTAATGTGAGCAGGAAAGCATTATCTTGCTCACTACTGAAATCAAATCCCCTGTGTACTATAGAGGCTTACTGTCGTGGTATTAAGGGGTCTTTAATATTGAGTGTTTTGTACAACGCTAGTGGAAGAATGTTTACTTGTGACCTGGTATCTATTTTAAATTTGTATGGGGATTTGGGAAGGGCCAATACGTAACTGGACAAATGCACGGTCTGGAGATGAGAAATATGAATGCCTTACCGTATCTATGTAAAATTCCTTGTCATTATGTGTATTCCGTGCACTGTTACCACTCCGGTTATGATAAAATCCCTGGTCTCTGTTCGATATATTATGCACAGTTTTGGATCTGCACATTTTTGCAAAATGATTAAGTTTGCCACATTCTCTACAAGTCACACCTCTAGCTGGACACTGCGAGCTGTTCGACTGGTGATTCCTGTTTCCACAATTCCATATGGTTTTTGTTTTGTGAACTGCTTGGGCCTTGCACCATTGTGATGTTGGGTCTGATGCGTTTGCGTTGACTTCAGGGATTGTTGCCAGTGATATCCCCTGGGTCTGTTTCCACCGCGTGTCTGCACTCTGTTTTTACTTTTATCGACATCGTCTACATCCTTCTTTGGCGTGCCGTTTGAAATCGATATCGATTTCAATTGCTGCTGATAATATTCAAAGTTTTGAACGATCTGGATAGTTTTGTCTAATGTCAACTTGTCTCCTTCATTAATCAATTTCTCTCGGACTCTCTGACTGTTCGTCCAAATATAATTCTATCACTTATCATGTCATCGGCATCATGAAAGTTGCAGTCTCTGGCTTTGAGTCTTTGCCGTGTGTTGTAGGAATCAATTGATTCCGCCCCTTGTACTTCGGTATTGAAACGATACTGCGCAAATATGGGGTTTAACTTTCGTTGTACGTGCGCCTTGAAACGGTCATAGAATGTTTGGAGCTTCTTAGTGTCTTCATTTGAAATACCAATCCATGTTTGGTAGACGTCTCTCCCTTTCCCCCCAACCCACAAGAAAAGGTATGACACCTTTTCAGCTTCTGTTCTTTCTTTAAGCGGTCCATTAAAAATCAAAGTGATATGTAGTTTAAACTTCTCCCACTGTTCCGGCAAGTTCGTAGCCTCCCAGTCCATGACTGGTGGCGGAATACCGCATAAATCCATTGTAGATTTTTTCAAATCTTAACTAATGCACACACTTCTACTTTACGCGCAACTCCAGGTTAATGCACTAATCCAACTGAATGTACCAATCACACATCTGACACCATGTTGTGTTTCTTGTCATAAACTATCTCAAGTGAGATGTATATAATGGAACAGATACAAGTGTGTTGCTTCCAAGACTTTATTTCTAAGAGTGACTTATATAAGCAATCCACAAAACGGGTCCCTAACAGAGCATGCGTATATAAGCTGGAGAAAGATGTACACATGATGTAGATTGTATAGTTCATTTCAATAAAAAGGTTGATGTCAATTACAAGTATGAGGCACGCATAAATCTTTGAGACGTACTGTACCTGGATAACATATGGGTCTTCTAGTATTTCATTTGGAATGCCATGGGCTCATCTAGGGTATAACCGCTGTAATTGATAGAGACTGCACACATTAGCTTGACCAAAAGAATTTCATGTGTAACAGCTTACAACTGGTAACATGCATGCAATCTCAAAGCTACCAATTTACAATCACAACCCAAGAGGAGGTAATTCCTTTTATATTAAATAACTACCATGTTATACATGATGGCAAAGAGAACAGATTGAGACATAATAGTATTTTGAAAGGATTTATTGATATATAAAATTGTGTCATCATTCTATCAGACCAATGAAATGTTTTAAATGTTATAGAAAAGATGAAATCGATGTCTCGTTGAATGCATCGTACAGATTTGTTAAAGAGGCAAAAAAGACGTATGATATTTCAAACATGTATCCGCAGCATATTGATAAAATGTTTTAAGTTTGGGGCTTGTCTAGGAACCACAACGACACAGACTTAGAAAACAACTAACTTTAAAAAATGTGAAATGTCATTATATGATATTGTGCAATTAAAGTTTAAATCACTGATGTTTACCGAGTTGTCAGACATCAAACCTAGTGACAAAGAAAGCATATTCAGTGGAACTAACAGTGAACGTAACAAGGAGCAAATCAATTGGAGAGATACTTTAGCATTAATATAACGATGACATCAACACTCACCAACCTTCAGGAGTGTTAAGAATTTATGTATGACACAGAAATGGACCAGCGCAAGCACTGGGAAAATTTGTCAGAAGCTATTGTCAAAAACAATGAAGCAAAAGCTATTAAGGAAATATACAAGCACTCAAAGTCAATTTACATTTTTGTATAGAAATGTACACAGTCTGGTTGTATTTGAATTGGTGTAATGCTCAGTGATCAGTCATCTTCACCTCATTTTGGACCAATGCTTTTTTAAAAGATATTTTACTTATATTTGCAAAGGAATTTTATGATGATTCCAAAAAGAACATGTCTGTATATTTGCAAAAGCCTGATTTACAGTTTCGAATTATTATAAAGCCAACATATTATACATTGCTTGATGGACTCTGTGAAATTTTAATCTATCAGTTGCATTATGACCACCATATCCATGTACAGCTACATATAGAAATATTGATAAAACGATGGTGACTGGAAAAGAAATCAACCAATTAAAACACTGCGCATGTATAAAAGTTCAATGGCATTGGGATGCAATCACCGCAATGGTGTGTGCCTTGGAACTATGCAGCAGAATATGTTATCACGTCTTGATATAGGACTAGGTGCTTGATCATGTGTTAAATGTGGTATCGGAATCAAGTGTCGTTATCAGTTTTGCTGGCCATGCGCATCTGTTTGTGAATACTATAGGGTGCAGGCGAAGACTCGCTAACACTGATGTTATGGAACCTATTATTTTCATTACAAAACGCCCGATAATGTCAGTGCTATTAAGGAAATAGGTGTTAATGAAAGAATAGCCAGGATTTAAGCAATTGTGGTTTCTGATCTTCGGAAGGTAAAAGCAATAATACAAAACTCTCAATTAGACAACAATTTTACTTGTATATATTGCTACGACTCTTGGTCTTTAAGTAATAGAAAAAAGCAAAAAACCAGCAAGTTAAGTAAAATTCAAAAAATAACTGAACACAACTAAAAGACTGATTCCACTTCAGATTTTAAGATAGGAATGAATTCTTCTGATGTATGCAACTTTAATATAAAAACCTAAGACATTTTTCGTACGTTTCTGTTGGGGGTGGTGTTGTTGTGACGAAGAGTGAGTTTAATCTTCTAAACTTCAATTCTGGAGCAAGTGTGGTACATAATAAAAAGAACATTTTCTTTTCCTACATAAGTACCAGATATATTTCATTTTGTGGTACCAAAAGTGAAGCAGCAGGTAGGGTGAACAGACCAAACATTCGAGACCTTATTTCGCGAAAACAAGGCCTGTAACAAAATTGTACATTGGTAGGCTGGGCTGACCAAACACGAGACCTTATTTCGTGAAAATAAAGCTTATATCAAAATTTGCCACACGAAACCAGGGTGGCAGAAGCGAGGGCGCACACCACTTCTCTATAATAACGCTTCAGGAAATTATGACAAATTTCACACAAAAATGTGTGGGGGTGGGGTGGAGTGAATCGAGGTTTTTAACCGAACCTTCTCACTGAGGTAGCATTGATAAGCTGCTCAACCAAACATTTTATCACGACCAATGTGATATCTTGTTCTTGGATCGTGTAAATTTTTTGTAACAGATTCATACCGGGTTTCTGAGCATTAGCATAGAAGTTTTCAAACCTAATCGTATCCATGTCACCAGAACGCCAAGTCGATGAATATTTCTCAGCGTATGTGTATCAACGCCATTAAAGACAACCAAAACATTGCAGTTACCCCTGATCACTTTTGGGATCTGTACGTATCGTTGCGTGACGTAAATAACGTCCGTGTTTTTATGTCTACCTCATGAGAATATTCTGGCTGGATTTGTTTGTTTGTCGAGCATAACATCATCGTATACCACTAGATTATTAATGCTTCATCAAGAACATCAACTGATGGTGCATCATCGATGTCAGTGATAAATTCAATGACGTCACCGTCACCGTAGTCGTTGTTTTCCAAACCTTTTGCATTTTCATTGAATTCCTTAAGAACATTATAGCATCGTTCGTCATCCACGGATGGTGTCACTAAAAAAAGTTTGTCCCACTTGAGCAATCTCATTATCAGGTTGAGTAGTAGCTGATTTTTACCAGACCCACTTGGGCCAATGATAATGGCACGAATAGTGTTTGGCAAAGCCGGATGATGCTTGACTGGCTCCTGCTTTCGCGTTGCTGAGAAGTCAGTCACATTCATGTTGTACAAATAGGGTAAGTATAAGATTTTATATTGTGTTCGATGCAAAAAGTCACGGATGCCAATGGATTACAAACAATAACGACAAAGAATTGTCGACGTGCACTTACAGGTATATGCGTGAAATGTGGTAAAAAATAAATAAAATAAAAATAGAAATTTGTGTCGTCTCGCGGGATGTCAAGCGGTGGTGATCTCGCTAAGACACTCAGTAGATTACCACAAACTCCATGGGCTAAATATCCTGGCGAGAAACATCTTCCGGGATATAATTATTTTGGTCCTTGAAATCGACTTGATACTTGACTCGACGAAAGAAATCAACCAAAACCAGGAGAATATTCAGTAAATGCGATTGATCAAGCGTGCCATGTTCATGATGTTGCGTATAAAAATCAAGATCTACAAAAACGACATCGCAGACATAAATTTGATCACACGTTGAAGTCTGTACAAAATAAATCTCTAAGAGAATCGCTTGCCAATTGGCTGATAAGATCGGCGATGAGTGGTAAACTCGCGGTGGGGGCGGATAATTAATTGTCCAATAATTATAATAATGGAGTCGATTTATTATAGTCCAAGAGGATATTGGAAAGGCACAGCGGCCATTAGTAAACTCCCTGATGCGGCAGGCGTCGCGCATAAGGTTTCATCAGATTGCTTGTCCAGAGAAGCAATATGGCAAATTTATCTACCACCACCTCAAACGATTCAATATGGACGGTGTGATGTTAGCCCCCCACCCACCCACCAGATAACCCCATGACACTATTATAACTGGCGCTACTCGTAACGCAAACGACAGACTTGTTTATACAAAAACGCTTTGACGGTCGTCGACGTTGCAAGCAGATACAAGGAAGCGGAACCATTATCAACCAAAACAGCAACTGAAGTTGCAGCTGCGTTTGAACGAATTTATCAACGCGGACTTGGGCCGTCTGGTGGCCTGCGATGGCCACAGTTGCTACAGGTTGATCCTGGCAAAGAATGTCTTGGTACAGCATCATCGCTGATGCAAGAAGATATGGTTAAAATCAGACGTGGACGCACCGCAATAAATCGCAGTCAGGCAATCGTTGAGATTTAATCGAACACTTGCTGAGCCATTGTTTGGATATCAGTATGCTCAGGAAGATTCCGCAGACACAAGATCTCCCGAATGGGATGTAAGACTCCCAAGTGCCACTGCCGCGTTAAACAATGAAGTTACGCGTGCAATTCCTGTGAAACCCATCGATGCAGTCTCGGAAAGACACATACCAGTTAAGCGACTTGACTCTTCCTCACAGTAAAGATTACTCGGTAACGTGACGGTCAGGTATTTATATGAACCTGGTGAACTTGAAGGTGGCAAAAACGAGAGCAATTGATCCTATCTGGAGTGTAACCACACAAAATTTTCAGCGTGGTAAGATCTGCGGATAGGCCTGCAATCTACAGACTAGAGTCGACAGCTCCTCAGCGTGGATTTGTCCGTGAACAATTACAAGTAATTCCTGAAGATACACAATTACCACCAGCATGGATTCGCTAACAAATTAAGACACTAGTACCCCTACGTCGTTTACATTTAAGACAGGTCATCATCACATTCACACGCGTTTGGTCTAAACTACTATTGATTCTGTCCACGATAAATCGTCGTGGGTCATTAGGAGAATATTGCCATGACATTGTAGTGTTACAGCAAACACAATGATTATTTTGTCGTTGTTTTAACTCCATGATGAATTCAACATCAAGATCAAACTCGCATTTATGCTTTTGTAATTTTACTGATAACCATCTAATGTTTTACTTACCATATCAGATCTTTCGTTAATTTTCTGAGGTTGATTATCTTCCACAGTATGAACTATCCTGTGCAGTTGAGACATTTTTGTAACTCTCGGTACTGCCAGATACACTAAATTTGACCATTCGATACGATCATCGACAATCCAAATACTGGTATCATTGATTACTAGTCCCTTCGATGAATGAATTGTTATTGCATATCCAAGAGTCCAGCATGATGGCTGTGCTAAAGCTTTTTCAGCAGCATCAATGAGGACAAGAACAATTTCATTAAGAACGAGCTTTTGTTCTTCACGAATCTCGGAAACTCAACGTCAATATTCTGTTGACGGGTATGTGCTGGGCAATAACATAATGGAACTAATACCTCTGGAAATTTCTCCTTATGAAGTAAGAATAATTTATTTTGAAGTTAATCACGAACTTGTTTCCTGGAAGTAACCATCATATCATTAGGGCGCCGCAAATGACATAAATCATCAATCGCAGTCTCTGAAATCTCACTGAGCATCATCTCACATTGAATCTTGTTGGATTTAAGTCTCTTCCTTGCTTTTAGCTTCCTCAATGATTCATCGGCGGTCCTCTAACGATTCCTCGTAATAATCGACACATTCTTTTAACCAGTCGTGTGGCGATTCTCCTGTCAATGGGGAGGTTGACCATAACCGCCGCACATAATAATCGCCGTTGATTTTGTCGATAGCCAATCAAGAAACATTTTTGAGGTATCTTTAGATGCCATACGTATTTCATACCAGATGATGATCTTAGGAATATGTTTCTCTCCCATTCTTTCTGGAATCCAAGCATCACCGCGCCATCGAAAGAAACTGTTATACGTTTGGGACTTGACGCCTCTCTCTTTCATCTCCCTAGCAAGTCGGTGAGTTGGTGTTAGCATTACTTTGTCGGTTGGTTTATCGGACGTAAACGATCTTAACGCACGTGTAGTTTTACTAGAACCGCCAGGACCATCAAGATAAACTGTTTTATGTCGCGACACAGGATCATTAACTGGTGGTGCCAATGACGATTGCTATAATTGTCCATATTTGTAATACTGAGGAAGAGGTTTATAATCTGCAAACTCAGAATAAGTACATATTATCTCATTTCTTACTCGCCAGTGCCCCCATGGAGCTTCGTCTACACTTATCAGAAGTTCATCTAGCAGGCCTATGTTTGACTCGCTGATATAAAATGAATCTGTGGCGACTCTAACAGCGTCCTTAGGAAATCGATTAATCATTGATATCAGATTTATTGATGTGTAAGCGAACATTGATGATCTTAAATGAGCAAACTGCGGAGAATCACCGTCATAGTAACTGATTATAATACCTAACTTAGTTCTATTTGGTAGTTTTGCACTTTACCTGGTGGATAATACACCTTTATTTGCCGTATCAGCAATTTTAAAGTCGAGTTCTGCCTCGTCTATTATTTAATCTTGTACAACGACACTTATTGTCAAATGAGGCTCTATGTGTAAATTTACCAGTAAATTTTCGGCCTATGTCTTTTGCAAACAATATTTTCTTCTTGTCGTTGCTTTCTGGTTTTGGTAACCAGACCTCGTATTGTGGTCTATACGAAATTATTGCTTCGCTCACTGTCAGAGATAACAATATCTTCGTATCAAGCATATATCTCAATAGCACTTTTGTAGCCCAACCACGTTTGTTCTTTGCGCTGTGGTCCATGACATTTATTTTTGGATTTGGTTCGTTAAAATGACAAACATACCAAGCAGGAATGACCGGATGAACATTCTCAGCAAATTCGATTGATTCAATCTTGGCAAATCCTGTAAGATCAAAATCTAGTAATCGACCGTTTATCGCAACTCGAGTCATTTCATGTGCCGGATGCCCAAATCTCTCAAAGTAAGACTCAGGTTCACCCATTCCAAGAAAGCTTCCGGGATAACATGTAGCAATGTCAATCGAGATGACGTCCTTGGAATTATATTTAGCATTCCAAAGACCTCCATATCCATCTTCGACACACGAACGTTGAACATTTTCAGAAAATTCCATTCGTGTTGGTCGCCATGAATTTTTCTATCCGCAAAAGTGAGCAAGGACAGATGAGATACTAAAACAATTACTCAGTAATTCATTTACTAGATCTGTGTCGGCTACGTGTTTTAATACAACCCGCGTCATTTGCTCATGAAGAGATTCCGTACGATAAAGTTCATCAGACGGTGATATGAATTGATCAAATCCATGGGGGATGTCGTCATCTGGTTCACTCTAAAACAACCAGACCGACACTGGGTCGTTTTTACTGATATTATAAACACATTCAAAAATATCACCATAGTAAAATCTAATAATTTTTCTGGGCGGAAATTTTGTTATGCTCGACGTCCATGCGTGAGTGTTGTGGTCAGTTATTACTATTGGGGTGTCTCTTTGATACTTGGGGTGTACTAGATCTCATGGGTTATTGTTCTTATTTCTATTGGGAATTTTAACTTTTTTCTAACTCAGCAATATCTTTTATTCTGGCTCCATTCTCACTGACACATTCGGCCCATTTGTTCTTGTTTTGCGTCGAAGATCTGTCAGACTACTTCGTCGTAACGCGTTCAAGAAATGTTTTGTGATTCTTTGGACTACACAATCCAGGATAACATGATCGTTGGTCCGGGTACTAGCACTCGTCATCATCAGTGAAAGAGCATCAATATTAGGTTCATTTAACGGATAGATCGCGTAAACAACGGTTGTGATAGGATATGATCTTTCATAATATGGCTTCATGATACCCATCAGAGCCCCAGGTCTAGAATTTTTACCTAAAGTGACATGTCTTGCATTCCAGTGTCATTGTCGGTGAAGACGGCAATAATAAATTTAATTCTACAAAAGGTATCTTTGTTCGTCAAGATAATCAATAATCGTCCTTGCTCGTTGGTCATTCATGTAGCATCGATGGAAATATTGACTTGATGAATCCGAAACGTTGACCAAACGTGCGCTGCTTCATCGGCCCTAATTTCCTCCTTGGTCTCACGGATACGATTGCATAATTGCAAAGTTTGTATTTTTATGGGGCGTTTTTCCCTATCGGTTAATCTGTCAAAATCGAACCTAGCCTGGGAAGGCTTGATCATAGATAATCTTGCAAACTCTTCATCGGATAAAGTGCTCCCTTCTGTCATTATATAATTAAGGCAAATATATATTCTAATTAAAGATCACCCTAGGTTAATATGTAACAATGTCACGATCAAAACATAGTTGCAAATGGCTGATGATTGGATCAACAACCCCATGTGTAAAATCTTGCTTTTAAGATTATTATGGTTATCATCAAGCGAGTGTTAGACGAAGCAGTTTAAGACCAAAACCGTGCATAAAATGCGGTATTAATGTCAGAGGTAGAACTGAACGAACTTTGTATTACTTGAGGTGGCAAACAAATACAGAGCTTTGAAACGGTACTATGATACAAAAAAAAATATGGCTAGTCTACTAGTAACCCAATAAAAGATGATAAAGTTTATCTCAATAAAATTCACAGCTCAATGGAGCAAGCGAACGCTTTGCGTTGTAACGTCGAAGAATTCAGAAGACACCCCAGTTTTGCTAATTATGAGGCAATCGCGCTGGTGTGATTAGACACTGTCAACTGCGAAGACCTCTCGGCTTTGTTATTAATACCGGGTACCTCATGATCTATGCAGGAAAAACAAAATATCTTTCTCATAAATTTGTTTACGAGTGTTTTAACGGCTTGATCAATGGCGGTCTTGTCTTCGACCACGTTAACGGTAATAAAGTTGATAATTCTTTTGAAAATCTTTAAGCTATTACACGAAACGAGAATAGCAGTAGGAGTGGTACCGGTAAATACTTTAAAAAATAAAAATGCGCTATCAGTTTATTCGATAAATTCAGAACCCGGTGAAAAAATAGAACTTCCATCATTACCGCAACTGGAAGATATTTTGATAATCATTCGTATTCAGCACAGCTTGTTACAGATGGTATAACCATTTCAGTGATATCGAAGCGGTATAATTAAAAAATAAAATTTCAGTATATATAAGATTAAACGACCTTGGTTCTTAGATGCACGTCACATTACCGGATTTTAAAAAAAAAATCTATACCGGGACCTAAAAAGTCCCAGACCAGCCCGGTATCACAGTATAATTGGTTTTCCATCCCAGCACACTGTCTATGGAATCAGGCCACAATTAATAATTTCGGTTCCCAGTCTATTTTTAGAGTATTTTTTTCCTGACTCCGTTTTGTGGTGATGCAAGAGTTAGATTTAGGCATTCTTGTTATGGATTTAAAGGCAATTGTTTATTCTTTTGAATATGAGCTTATGGTGTGGTTGTCTGTGTGTGTTTCGGTGACAGTATACAGTGAGTAATAAGGTCTTGGTGATGACCCAGAAGTGAAATCTGTGTTCCGTTGCACGTTGGTTTGTTTGCAGTCGAGCCTTTCAAAAAAATGCTGGTCAACCTTTGACAAGAACTTCACCGTGAAGTCATCCTTGAAGGAATTTTAGATTAACATATGATTTGTATTGATTGTCACACAGTGGAAAGTTCAGTACTGAGAAACAAGTGTAGAAAATATATATTAAAATTAATTGTGTTCTATGGCCCTATGCATTGAAAAGAGATAACGCTGCTGAGACTAAAGAGTGTGAGAGGAACTACAACTCTTTATTTATGAATACACCTTAAGCTCCGCCTACCTGGTTTTACCGTAATCCAATCCAGCACAGATCAATAATTCACGTTCAGCTAATGAATGAAGCGGGGATAAGACGTTTTGATTTCCGTATGTCTATATGTGAGAGTTTCATATATTCCCAGGGAGGAAGTCAAAACACTGAGTTGTTTATACGATGATGTGCTTGCACATTATATTTGTAAGTGTCTGATTTCCTGATTTCCGTGTGTCTGTATGACGGTTTTCACATATTCCCATTGAGGAAATCAGTACTGGTCATAAAGCAACTCTGTTTTTCATTCATTAGCCTGACTGGAGACTTTAGTCCCTGAGTGCATAACTATACCTGTATATAGCTGGGTTTTAATACAATGAAATCAATCTCTGGCAGAGAGACTGGCTTCCTAATTATCAAAGCCCAACATGTACAAGTCACAGTTACTGGGGCCTGAAAGGTCCCACATTCAGGTATAATACACACATCAAGTAATTGATCAGTGGACGTGCTGATGTTAACATGGCGTGTCTATTGTACCCATAAAGGAAGGGGATTTAAGTCGGAATTTCCCGAGTAGTGAGTAATTTTAAATACGAGTTCCAATATACTGATAATAAAACAAGCGATGTGGTGTAATGGATAGTGCGTCTGACTGCGATTCACGTAGTCAAAATTATTACATGTTCGAATCTCACCATGGACAAAAAAATATTTATCTATATAGAAGGAGACAGTCAGGCTTGGTTGAGATTGTTGGAATATAATCTGAAATCAAATTTGGTAATGTATGATCACATGTTAATTACTTAAACTAGACATGCATAATTCCTGGGATGATTGAGTCACCTAGATCGCCCTCTGGACCTGCTAAAATGTTGTTTGGTAATATAGGGGTTCACTGGGGGGGGGGGGAGGCTAACATAAATTAGTACAGAAGCCTGTTGGACATAAAATAATATATGAACACCATCAGCTTACAGTGGCAGCACATCTGTATATAGAATATAAAATACATCCTAGCAAATACCACCAATGGACATCACCTGAGACTGTTTATCTCCTTTTGTGTTAGCACATCAATCGCTTATTTAAGGAAATATTGTTATTATATAAAGAATCAAGAAAATATTAATGCAGTTACTTTTTCTATTGAAATGTAAATATGTTATTTAACTCGCTGATTCGCTTAGTGAATACAGGAAAAAAACAATCATGGATGATTTTGAGGTATTACAACAACGACATGAGGAAGGTAGATATACACTTGCAGCAGAATATTGATTCATCAAATTACTTCAGCAAGCAATAATAACGTCTCTTGCTATGATCAGTGATGATAAAAAAAATTGCTGAATTTGTTCTACTTGCAGCAGCAATAGAGAAAGTTAGATCAGCATTGTCTCAATAATATGAAGCAAAAAAAAAAGTTGTAGGTGCACGTGTAAGACAGATAAAGGCATTCATGGTGGAGATCGCAGATCACTAGCAATCCAGCGATCCATGCTATCATTCTGAGGCAGATTCGATGGAACACACAGTCAGATCACTGGAACGCCAGCATTCTGCGATCTAAGCAATAATACAACAAGAAAAAAGAAAATAAAGTATCTTGTTTTTTTGCTTATTTAAACTCTTGTTTTGGTCGAACTGTTCAAAACCCTAGTGTTCAGGTCTGTCACACACATACAAACTCACTGTTAATTGTTCTCTACAAATATCAAGCAAATGCCCATTTTGATCAGTGAGGCAGAAATGTATTCATGACAATGATGAATTATGACATTGTAAATAAACAGGATTAAAAAGGAACTGACACAATCAAATGACCAGGAGGAACTTCAGGAGTAAAACTATAAAGAATATATCCTTGGGACGTAATCTGAGGTTGCGCCTGTTTGGATTTTTCAAGACGTACTTGATAGCTACCATCTACAGAATCACAAACAAGATTCACAGACACCGTCGATGTGATGTTGACTATACGCGGTGATATATGACGACCAACACCATTTGGGTCATTTTGATGTTTGAGAATCGTTGTTTGATAACATATCTTTGTTTTCTTTCCATACAGTGATGATCCGGGGTATACATTCATCGATGATTGGATCAATCTGCATTGTGGCAATATCAAACCATCTTAACTTAAAAGTCGGTAAATCCGCCTTTTGATTTTGAAATATGCAAGAAAATTTTCTTTATATGTTGATCTATTTGAAATTCTGCCAAACAGGGGGTCAGTCGAAACAAAGATCCAACATCCATGTCGCCTCCTTGATGAATTACTGTTTGTATCGCTGATTCATTAAAGTAATTAGTGTTAGATTTTACTTGATTCAGGTGCTGAATTGTGCTAATGATTTGTCGTTTAAGGTCATCGTTTGGATACTCGTGTATGTAACGCTAAAATAACCGTCGTAATTCATCACGTGTAAGCGAATACTCTAGTGTTACATCCTCAGTGAGTTGTATCAAGGATTGCCCTCACTGTCATGCCTCTCTGATTTCTTTTTCTGCGAAAACAATATCAGTAAATATCTGAGTAGGATATTTTATACCATTAACAGTGAATGTGATATAATTATCCTTTCTCGTCCAACTATGACAATTTCTATACTCAGGAACCGTTATAAATGCTTTATCAGCTGTGATAAAAGTCGGATTTCTGAGGTTCTGGTGGTGGTGTTGGTGTTGGTGGTATTAGCCATCCTAATATGGTTCTGATCGATGATTGATATATATCAACGGTGTAACCTGGCGTTGATATTTCAATGGCAGCACGGTGCTGGTTTATGTACCGTTATCGCGATCTTTGATTCTTTTCATGTTATTAATTTGATTCTGCATTGAAGTTCACTACTCATCTGTTCGATTTGATAGCTTCCTGTTGGGATGCTAATGACATTCCATTCAGGTGTTCCATCAGCTTTTGTTTTCCAGCGAATTCCAGTGAATTGTTGGTGGGTAATGCACCAAATGATTTTGCTCCAATATTTGGCCAACTATTATAGACTCGCAATTGTGCCAAAGCAATCTCTAAGCTTCGATGGGATCCAGAGAATCCTGCAGGTGCTTTATTGGGGTAGGAAAACTAATATCAAATTCCTGCTGCGTTGATGTTGCTGATATTATCATGGTTGTTGGTGGTGTTGTATTAGCGATAATTTGTTTAAGATTGCTAGCTATCTGTCGTGATGTTATTTCAGCAGTCACTATTATTCATACAGTTTTTAAGTCTTGTATTTCATGAAATACCGGCGTCGACTGTGTCGTTGTCAATGACTTACATGCAGTATGGTCAATATTGTTTATTGCAATAAATTTATCATTTGATATCACAACATTGTTCAGCCCCGACCATGTCGTCGATGATAGCTGTGCATGCACGTGTTGCTTTTGATAATAGTTCTACATGTTTATGTAATTTATCAGCCACTCACGTTGATAGTGTCTTCACGATGATGTCAACAATACTAGCACCAGCAATAATGGCAACACCAAATTCTATTACTGACTCCATCATGTACATTGCTGATAATGTATCGATTAACGTCATTGTTTCAGCAACTACCACGGACACAGCGTATACAACATTGTCAATAACCATGATACGTCTGTGGTATTTTTTTTGTTTTGTCACATGTGTGTCAATGATATTTTTCAGCTCTACCTGCTATGAACATGCTTGATCATACCTGTAAGATTTCACGAAATCCAAGGACTGTGTAAGATGGTGAACATTGATGTTGCAATTCATTATATTAATGCTAAGTAATCAATTGAATCGTTTTTGCAAAATATTCCAGACACCACCAATACGTCGCTGCAGATAACTGTTTGTATTCCAATATGAATATTTCCTCGATATTTTAATTTAACATGACTGTCACAGTTCCAGAAAATCTATCAGTTGAATGACACCATGAATACGTCATAAATATCCTAAATTTTGCAGAGCTGCACACTGAGAGCCTGTACATGCTGGTGACCTCAGCAGCATGTTAGTGTTATTTTGTTTTGACAATGTTGCTGATCCAGAATTTACTGTGTATACCGCATTGATGAATGGGGTTATATGAATTAAACCCGCCTCAATCTTTCCAATGCTCTCAATGACGTCAGGGATTCCACTAGATATGTCTGCGAGAGTTTTGTTGATCATTGTGATTGACTCTTCAACGTTGATTAAATAGCTGAGTTTTGTGTTAATTTCAATGAGTTTAACACTGATGGCTATTGGATCTCCAAAGAAATCTTCGATGATTTTACTGAGTCTCTGAAAATTGGTTCTGAGGAAATCCTGAAACACTACAACAATGAGATCACAACATGGTTAATTTATTATCAATCGTGGCGTTGCTGTTGTCCACATTTCTTCATTGCAGTGTCAGTGTCTGATACTGGTTCTAAAAGAAGAGCAATTTTATTTCCATTCATGTCTAGAATACTGGTCATTGTATCACCGGTTTAAGCAACACGTTTATTGATCTCGTTTCTCATCATTGCGATTGATATGCTTGAGTCTCTAATTTTCCCAGATTCAGTAAATATTGGGATGTTATCGATGGTAGTGCGTAAAACTCGCCGGACAATATCAATCCACCTAATATTGCTTGTCTTTAGCCTTCCATATTGATCCTGAAAAACAACAACATCATCTTTGTCCACCCCAGCAAGGTTCATAACATCTGCAAGCTCATATTGTGTATCATATTTTGACAAATGAACATCGCCAAGACCAGGTTTCTTAACTCAAGCGAGAGATCGTCTGTAAATATCTATCACTATAAACTCCTAACATGTTTAAAATGATCACTAGCATACTTGTGTATGGCTTTATGGAGTGGTTCTGATGATGTGAGATAGCATCGAGTACAGCAAGTTCTTCTGGATTGCATATAGGTGGATCAGTTAATGTCTGTGTTGGTAATGTTGAATACCAGATTGATCTGCAAGCAGATCCATTGATATATTTTAAAAATTCTTTGGTGGCGCTAATCCATACAAATCAAAATAAACATCACTATATCGACCAATAGCATATGTAACCCAGTGGACCTGAATGACCATCGAGACTAATGATACCAGTTTCTATTGCATTTAGTTGTTTTGGTAATTGATCGTGCATGAAAACCCCTATGAAGTTTTTTTGTTTAATCAACGAGCAGCATCAAGTTAATAAAAAAATTGGACATGGGAAGCTTGCTTAGAGAAATGTTCCTGGTAGTCTCAGACCCCAACTGTACCATGAATTGGGGGGAGGGGGGTCTGGCAGTCTTAGACCTCATTCCCCAGTCTTTTTTTTTTTTTTTTTTGAGGTCTTTAGACCATGTCCTGTTGCAATCTTAAATGCCATCCTGGCAGCTGTTCGAATGACACAGTCTGGCTGCTCTTGCAACAGCTGAAGCTCCAGCATCAATCAATGCTGGTATAGCTGCAAGAAGTGGAAATATACCACCAATTTTTTGCTGTATCATTAATGGCAGCCGCAGAAAGATCAAGTCTGATACCAGTCTTTGATTTCTTGGCGTCATTAAAGTGCCTGAGTCGACGTTCTGTCATTGATAATTTATTTGGACCTTGCATTGCTATTGATTTCACTAATATTTTTATTCCGGAATTCTTTTTTGATGCTGATTGTAGCTTTTTAATCTGACCAGGTGTCACAGAGTAACTTTGATGTGTTGATATGACATAATAATATTATGAATTATTTAATTGCAGATCACTTGTGATCAAATTACGTTTTTCACAGGTACATCAATGACCTCTCATTCATCCACCAACACCTTTAAGCAAAATTGTTTTATCTGACAGTATAACAGTGATGGCTCTATAACCATCAGGACCAACCAGTATATCATTAACAGTAGCTCGCATTTGTATGTCAATGACAGATTATCTGAACAAATCTAGATGATCCAGAATTGTTTTATCTGATAGTATAACAGCGATGGCTCTATAACCATCAGGACCAACCGGTATATCATTAACAGTAGCTCACACATGTATGTCAACGACAGATTGTCTGAACAAATCTAGATGTTCCAGTGAGAAATAATAGATCGGACACAACAACGAGAAATCACGCTGAGATATCTGTAGACCAGTATCAATATTTTGATCAGGCCCCATAAATCTCACCAAACTATGATAAGCCCATGCTATGTTGTTTTGTTTGAAATTCAGTATTATGTCTTCTGATGGTTCTTGGTGTCCATTTATTCTTAGTGAAATCAGACACCCTTAAATGATCAAACACTGTGGGGTTTCTTTTTTGATTTTCCAATCTTGAATTAGCTTGAAATGTCACAAATATATGTCATGGTGCTGAATTTCCCTGTTGAGATGCTATCTGCCATGTAAATGAATGTGCTGTTGTTGTAACAGAGTAATTGGTCATTGTCAACCATGACAGCGTCGACTTACCACCACCATCCATGAAAGAGAGCAGCCATTGTTTTTCAGTGATTGATGGTGTCATCGTTGTGATCCATATTGCAACTTTTCATAGTTCCACTTTACCAGCAACTACAGCGTTATCTTGCCAGATTGCGTCCTTGTCAGTGCCCTTTCGAACCAACTCAACTGTATGTTTTGCTCCAAAGTAACTTTTCTAACATGTCTGCAGAATCTGAAGATGTGTGACCGCGGTATCACACAGCTGAATCTACCATTGGCATTAACCTGTGATCGTCATGCTGCAAATCCCAAGTTGAATTCTGGATTAACGGCAAGGACTACCGAGGCTACGTCTGCATCAGCACTGTTTGCATGGTTTCTTGGTCGTACTATGTTATACTGTATATGTTCAGAGTGGTTGGTAATATCCTTTGAGAACATCATTGATGGACCAGCAGACCTTGAATAATCATCAGAATATGTTGCAAGACCGAGTGTCATCATAGCAGCAGTAACGTCATTATGACATACTTTGATTTGTCTACCATCGATGCTGTATGAGGCACTTTTAAATAATGCCACAATACCATTATTAACAAATTCACATTTGTCAATTGCTGCATATGCAGTATTGTCATTTTTCACAAGTTTACCCTGAACTTCAATGAATGCCTCAGCATGAAGGAAAATACCTTGATGTATCTTGGACTTGTAGTTCGATTTGTCCGTGTTGGTTTGTTTCTTGTGCTACATATGAATAATATTGATAATCATACACAGACATGTCTTTAAGTACTGGAGCGTGAATGTCAAATGCGGGATCAGATACACGCCGATCAGAATTGTTATAGGAGCCATATCATTAGTAACCAGTGTGACTGGCGGTACTGGTAAAATAATCTCGTCATGGTTGCATTAACAAATACTTTTCTATGCAGATCTTCTCATGGTGGCACACTGCAGTCTCTACTATTAATAAATCTACTCGAGGACTATGGAGAATAAAATAATTAGCATGGCTGAGTTTAAAATTGTACTGGCAGAAATGGAAAACTATCTGCAACTCCAAGCATAGACAGAATTGGGGTTGGGGGTGTAGAGGACTTACATGAGAAATATAAAAAGTATATAAATGCCAAAAAGATAAATACAAGTAGACCTTCTGCAGCAAACTATTGCAAAAATACAGTGCCTGCGTGGTTCCATTTGTGAAAAGAATTTGAAGAAATGAGAAATGTATGAAATCAGCTCAAGCAGATTATATCAAAGATGGAATGCTCTCAAATATTGCCAGCTGTAAAAACATCTGGTATGAATCTACAGCATGTTAAAAACACAAAATTGATAGTACTAGGTCAATAAAAACATCTGAGATTGACAAGGCAGATCTACAGACCATAATTTACACCGGTAATATCTGGATAATAATGGCTATACATGCATTCAGTGATCTAGGAAATAAAATATCAGACCTGGATAAAAATATGGAAAATTAGCTGAAATCAACAAAATATTGTGATTGGATTACATAAGCTTGTAACACAATGGTTTTAGCAGTAGCCAGAGGCTTTACTGCAAAGATCATAAAGCAATTTTCAAGAAGGGGCATATGGTTGACAGAAGACTTGTTAGGTGAAGTTAAACAAGAAATCAAGTGAGGTGACTCACAAAAACTGTTGGTGTACTAGGTTAGCATGTTTATTATGTGAACGCAGATGTAAATGAGCTTATGTTTGTACATGTCACATAACAAATCTCAAAGACATGCATAAAAGTAGTAGTGTAAAAGCAGTTCTTGTTGAACAAACATTCAACCACAAATGAAAGTTACTGCTGGCTAATAATGAATAATGAACTTGTGAAGTTCCAAGCCAGTGATAACAAAAAAAATATGATCATGTGATTGTCTTATAAAACTTAAACATTATTTGGATATAAACACCAGAAACAAGAAGTGTTGTTGATAACAACTGTTATTTGATGGAATAGAGAGAACCAAACCTGTGGGGAAACTCAGGGTGACCTTGGTTGTTTTTGTAATTTTGACAAGCCCAAGAACCAACCATGCAGATGAGACAACTCCTACGCAATGTCCTTGGTTGCCTGCACATTATTAAAATTTGCACTTACATTTATACTGCACTTCTATTCTTGTGACATGTGCAAGCATTCATACTGCTAAACTGAATATTTGTTGTTTGGGCAGTCAACACACTTGTGAGCATTGATATTGCAACCAAGTGAACTAATGCATGCAATTGTGTTGGTGAGTGTAATTGTGTTTGCAATGGTGATAGTGTTTATGTCTTTGTATCTGTATTTGTCACATCTCAATCTCAGAGATGTGTACACATAAGTAGTATTATAAAAGCAGTTTTCTTAGTTACTGATCTATGTCAAATTAAGCATTCTACCCCAGAATACTATACTCTTGAATTACTATACTCTTGAAAGGGTGCCTGTTGGTAACTTTCACAGATTACAATCCATGGGTTCACATAATCTCAAGACAAAGTCATGTGGGATAGAATGCTGTGATCTAGGTCAGTGACAAAAAAATACAAAACCACCATTATAAAGCTACCCTGTGTATATTCACCCTTGTGATTGCGCAATTACTGTTTAAGGACTAGGCACATGGTTTACATTTCAGCGTAAATTCATCATGTTCTGTTTGTATAGTTGTTTTTCTTTAATGGAAGCAGATGTAAATTTGGAATTTATTTGTCCATATCTCAGAGGAATACTTTTCCTTTGGAACAATAGGATAAATTCCTGCTGTTCAATAGAAGTTCAACAAGGCGTGCCTCCCATCAAGTCAGTGTGTAAGTTTGTTCAGATTTCTTTGAATAAAGAAAAAGAGTAAAATTACTGCAACAGATGTCAATCAACCATTACTAAATATACATGTACTAAATATTCAAGACTTTTGAAAATATATTTTGTTGTGGTTAAGTGGGATGGATGGTTGACTCAGTGGCTGTATGAACCATCAGTTCAGGCACCAGATAGGCAGAATGTGCAGAGAAACAGATAGAGTGCCTAACTGGATCCCTATAAAACTCTGCATACATGATCACCAAAGTGAAATATAGGTGGTCTCTCACGGTATCACCAATATGGCTGGACAGGCTGGTCTACAGGAACAGAACACACAGTGCATATGGACGGCCATATGGATCATAACAATCCACCATACCCAACATGAACATCCTTACAAGCCTGAAAGCCATGCTTGGACATACGGGGAACTTATGGCCACTAGGTGGCCTAAAAAAGGGAGGAGACTCTTTCATTATCTCCATCCATCACAATGGAGCCATGTGACTGTTGGAAGGACAAAGCAAATTATCTGAGGCAAACAACAGTGTTGTCACTGCCTAAACCATTTGAGATATCTGTGTTTCCAGCAACATTTGGGAAAGATGCTCATCCATTTCTAGCTGTTTGCTGTTAGTTTGTCATTGGCTTGTGATCTCAAAAGACTTGCAGGCAATGATGTCTTGGGATGAAGGCTCTGTACTTTACACTCTGTTGAGTGCTTCCTGCATCTTGCCTTGCTTTTTGAACTTTTTTCATAGTACCATGCACCAAACTCCATCTGACCAAGAAGCACAAACACATTGGATGTACAATTAGTGCATACCATTCAGCAGTCTTAAACGCCTTATTCTACATAGACTATTCACTAATGTTCAATTCTAAATGACAGGTACAAAAACAAAATTCAGAAACTAACCAACTGAAAATATTGACATATACAAATATTCAACACTTGTTAATTAAGCAAGTTTTAAAAAATGCTAGCAGTGTGCATGAATAACAACCAATAATAAGCACCAATGATATACTGTGTTGGAGCACAAGATCAGAATACTTAAGTCCAAAACCATGTCAAAATTCAGAAATTTAACATGCAGTAAATACTATTTTATCCAATACTATACAACTTGGTTGACAGATGGTTGAAAAATCACAAAGATATTCTTGGATCTCAGGGAGTCAAGTGGTACAGTTTAGATTGTACTGTCAGTGAATGCTCAAACTGGTCAACATCTGGTTCATGGATAGCCACTTAGCAGTGGCAAGGGGAGGTAATTTGTAAGAGTTATGTGTTTTTCCTTTGTTTAGATCCTATACACATGGGAAAAAAATGTAATTTTTATTTATACTGGATTTCTGGAGGTTGCCAAGTCTTTTTTTTTAAATCTAGCTTTAATGTGATCAGTTTTGTATTTAAAGGAGAAACTTGTATTTTTATATCATCAAAGGTCCAATCAATCCGAAATCACTAAAAAAATGTATAGGCTGGTGTGCATTTCTTTGGACTATTCTTAGCTGAATACCTTTTCCTGAGTAAGGGTTGTTAGAAAAACAAATGTGTGAAACAGTACCTGTCACTAATTGCCAGTAAAATAACTTTAGTATTGAAAATTTTGCACAGGTTGAAACTCTACGGCTCCTCTTATCAAATATAGAAAAAAAGGTTATGTTAGAGTGAATTTTTCCAGTATGACAATTACTTAGATCATGTCACTTTCAGTAACAAACAGCATATGAGACCAATTAAGGCAGATAATAAGCTGCTAAAGATTTCAAAAAGTCACGTAAGCTATTCATTGATTTTTTGATTTTCTTTCATAAAACTGATTCCGATTGTAAAGAATTTCTTGTTTACTATTCAATAAGAGGAAAATAAAGTCACAACCTTGTCATTCTGGTCAAATGTCTCCATAAATTCCAAGCAATATGATAAACATTTGTAAAAGTGACATTATATTGATGTCATAATGTAATGATCATGTCATTTTGAGTTGCACAATAAGCATCAATTTTACAAACAGTTAACCACCTTTTTTAGATAACATTAATATATCCCTTTTCTTTATGTTACTGCAATATTCAAACTCTATTTAAAGAACAAAATATTGTGATGCAAATAATATACTAACAAACTTGTAGAAGAGGAATGGTGATCAAATATATCCTCACTATTCATCCCTACCATAATGGAGATTAGTATATAGCCAGGGCACAACTCTTCTGAAAATAGTGTAACTAAAATGACTGGACAACATACATATCTTCTGATGATAACTATCATATGTACTAAGTTTCACAGTAATCCACAAAAATCTGCAAGCATAGCTGCATTCACAAAATTTATTTTAAGTTACAAGTGGAAAAAAAGGGAAAAAAAATCTCATAAAATATGTGTAATCAATGTGTGTTGTCAATCTTCAGGTGATATCCATAATATTTACCATAAAAAAACTGCAGCACTACTATTGAGACTGTGTCAGGCTGCATTAAGCTACAACATGAAAAGGGGCAATAATTCTAAGAAAAATTGTGGGAACAAAGAGATTTACCAATGCATATTCACATGACAACAATACTGTTTGTGCTGTTTCGAGGCAATCCATAAAAAACTGCAGGACACAGTTATGCTTATTAGGTGCAACATAAACTGCAACAAGACAAAATTGCAATAACTCTAAATGAAAAGGAGCAAAGTGATATGTCGATAAGCGCATCTTCAGGTGTCAACCATAAAATTTATCAAGTTTCTTGGCAGTCTATTAGAAACTGTGGAAGCAATTCCACTTATGAGTTGTACAGAGGGACATGAGGATTTTTATATATGTACACTTATGAGTTGTACAGAGGGACATGAGGATTTTTATATATATACGCTGGTATAGAGGGTATAAAAACAACATGACAAGAAAAAATTGTGCTCACTCTGTATTCTATTACACACTGAAAAACAAAATGTATTCCTGTGAAGAAGCTAAATTCTTGTCGTTGTTCAAAGAAATTACATAGAAGTAAGAAGAATACAAATGAAAACTTAATACATGGGTGAAAGTTGGGAAAAACCACATTACTGAAAAGTAGGCCGGGGGGGGAGGGGTCAAAGGGGCTGTCTGGGTCTAGGACAAAGCCCTGGTGAGGGATCTAACAAGGCAAATTCCCTTGGTAGCTAAAAAAGAAGTAATTTTGACACTATATTTTTGCATGAAAATTCTAATTGAACAATCCAAAATTCTGATTCTTTAATATCATGCATACATCCATTGAATCATTAATACATGAATTTCTCATTGTAAAGTTTAGAAAAAATGTGCTTCCTTTCTCTCAGTACAGTTTATCCATTAATATCCTGTAAATGTGAAATTCAAGAGCTGAACATAAATTCAAATGAAAATGTTCACTCAGGATTTACCTCAATTATATATATATATATATATATATATATATATATATATATATATATATATATATATATATATATATATATATATATAAACTACCAATAAAATTGTATGAAGCTGCTGAAATAGACAATGCATTTTCCTCCATACAGGACCAGCAGTCAGGAGAAGTAGATTTATACTTTGAAGTTTCAACTCAGGGAAAAAGGAGTGTGCTGTTCTTTTAGCCATTTATACACTAGCAACTGTACTGAATTGGTGAGAAGAAAAAAATAAATGCAGCTATTGTCTGTGAATTTAGCATGGGCAAAATTCCAATCCTGACCGATGACTAACAAGCCATTATAGTGCAACAAATTATTTACAAAAATCTTTCTATTAAGCAAGGGGAAAGGAATAGAGAAAACAATGGTCAACTGAAACACATGGATGTAAAGAATTTTGGCCAATGTGTCTCACTCAGATCATACATTGCCCTCTATCTGCTATCATTCCTATAAGGCTAATGTATGAATCGAATAGCAGTGGAATATAATTATAACTTATTTGGAACATAAGAGCTGATTTATTTGGGTTTCAACAGAGGGCACTGAATTATGGAGGTGAAGAATGAACTTTGTAATTCAGTGGAACACATCTGAGGAGCCTCAAGTGAATGGAATGCTGCAGGAAAACTTCTGTTTGCTCGTTCGACATTAAATTGTAAGTTTAACATTTAGTATCCCTAAGCATTGATTTTTTTCCTACTAAATGCTTTCCAACACACTTAAACTCTCTATCCCCCCCCCCCAATGGATTTGCACACTTTGAAAGATCAGCCTGTGGGGACAATTTCTGAAGACAAAATTTCCGTTATATGATGGAAAACTTTCACCCATGCTAATATACTTATTTACAATTTATATCAACCTAATTTATATCAATCCCATCTATTCCTTAAAAGATGTGGTCACTTAATACAAGCTGTGACTTTAGGCTATTTCACTTTGTGTGCAGAAACCACTTTTCTTCTTTCAACTTCAAATGGAAAAAGAATTTGACACTTCAGATAGTAAGGATGTTCAAAATAAACTAAAAATGTCACATTATTTTTTTTTATTGCAAAATTCACAGGTCCTCTTACACACAAGATAGCTTAATAGCCACAGAATCACATGTTGCTTCTGAAACTGTAAATACTTATATATAACTGGGTACAAACATTCATAACCAGCCATTTGTGCCATCATTAACACTTACATCATATGCATTATGATCTTTTGACATAATTTGATCAAGATTAGTTTACATACTAAATTCACTATCATTTTATTTCAGAGGTTCATTACAACATCCATTCTCAATGCTGACAAATCTGTTATTTATCAATTAACCAAAAATGTTATTACTGGAATATATTGTCAAGGACCGAGTGGAAACTTATAAATTAGTGCATGTAAAACACTTTCAACTACTGTAATGATAAAATGAAAGAATAAACTTCAGAAGAAATGAAAAACAAACAAAAAACATAAATGGTTGTATTTCCAGCAGTATGGTACATTATTTAGAAGCATTATGGCCGCTGAATGTCCATTCTACAATTTCTCCATACAAATTCTTCTATTTAATCCCCTGCCATGCAAATGAAAGTTAGCTGAGCCCTTTGCAATGCATCACTAATACCTCAAGCTCTTCATCTAACAAATTCAAATGACTTATGACTGAGATTATTGATTTTAAAAAAGAAGTATGGACCTTATCATATCATAATTTGAAGAACAGTTTGAAACATTTATTAAAGATGCATTTTGTGGTTCAGGACTTAAATAAGGAAATGGGTCCAATACTGAAGGCCAATAAAAGAACACACACACACACACACACACACACACACACACACACACACATATATATATATATATATATATAATACACACAAATTTACAACTGCAAAGAAAAGAAAGTAGCTTCAAAATATGCAACTCCCACAGAATTATAAAATATACTTTAAAATGGCATTAAATTCCACAAAACAAACAGATATCCTTTACAATCATGAGCGTTAGTTTGATTTCTGTTTATGTTTGGGTCTTGAGGCTGTAGACTTGGGTCTTGTATCTGGAAAATGAAATTTTCAAATCATATAAACATTATACATTTTACATTCAAAAAAGTACATTGCTGCAAACAGTAATTAGCTTCATTAAACTACACTCCATAAAATTTGTTTACTTTCTAATGTAGGAACTTTTTTTTTTATAGTAAATTATGTTTCTTCAACAATACTTGCCTCACATTAACATGAGGAAATTACTTTCTGCTACTTCTGAATACAGGCTGGCCCTCCCTGACAGACAAAAACCATCTTTCCATGTTCCATCTCCTTGTTCCCACTAGGTGGCCACCCAATCCCAAATCTTACTAGTTTAAGGCTGAGTGAAACATGTAACAGGATGCTTGCATTTGTGGGAAAGGGTTGGGAGGGACTGATAGTAATGTGATCAGGTAAGTATATCTGGAGAAACATAATTTACTAAACAATTTCCATTCTGTCAAATACATTACCCATTGGCAATCATATTAACAGTAGGAAAATAGGACAGAGAAGGAGGAAATACTTGAGCATCTAATCTTTACCCACATTAGTAAGACTGTTCTATTGAAACAATGACCTTTTCCTGACATGAAGTTAGCACAACCAAAGATTATGCATTTATACATCATCATCATCATCATCATCATCATCAATCCCTTAACTCAAGAGGTCGTTTGGGCACCACAGTTGACTTTATAACCAATTCTCTCCATCTTTCCCTGTTCTCTACTGCCCTTTGGGAATCTCCAAATCCCATGCCTGTCCACTCCTTAATATTGTCTTCCCACCTCTTTTTCTATCTGCCTCTTCTGCACCCTGCACTGTGCCTTGCAAGATTGTTTTTGCCAGTCCAGATGATCTTGAGACATGACTGTACCACTTCAGTTTGCACTTTTTTACAGTGGTCAAGAGGTCTTCATAGGATCTGATGGCTTGCTGGATCCTGTTGTGGACTTCTTCATTGGTTACATGGTCAATGTATGAGTAGCCATAGATGTTATGGTAGCATCTCATTTCAAAGGTTTGAATCCTTTTTTGTAGATCTGATGTGAGCATCCATGTTTCACATGCATACAGAAAGATGGATATGACAAGTGAGTGCATCAGCCTTATTTTGGAACCATTTATATATGTGTAAGGGCTATTCCTGTGTTATCCTGCACCCGAGGGCACATAGCAGGTCCTGCGGCTTTGCCTCTCTTGATGGATAGATGGAAGAGAGTGGATAGTTATTATTGTTTGCCTATTGATGGTAAACTGTTTTTGGAAATGTGCCATTAATTTAGTACAGTTGATTCATTGGAACAAAACTGCATGCAGTTCATATCCACTGACAGTCCATGCAGCTTACTCAACTTGCAAACTCAAGCTAGTCAGGAAGCAAGTTTGGTATCATAAATGCTTTAGCAAGGTGCATCAGTGAGGTGAATGGGGAGGGGGAGGGGCAGAGGGAGGTGGGAAACTGACATAAAATCTCTTCTCTGTATTAAAGTAGGGGTGCAACTAAAGAACACTGTCCCCAGTAACCTTGGTAGAGGCACAACTAAAGAACATTGTTCCTGGATACCTTTTCTACATCCCTGCTCCCTCAGGCCTGTCTGCAGAAAATAGGGGCATATGGCTGTCTTTAACTCACTTGGCCACATAAAGGTTGCTGTTGTTGCTGAGAATTACCTCTGCAGTCTTTCTGTTGATGATCATCCCTTTGATAGCACATGTATGTCGCCTAATGGGTTGAGCAGAGATGCCAGGTTGAGTAGGGAGGAAGTCGACATGACATTCCCGACCAATTTGGATGTGGCATTAAACACTTATCAACTTTAAACAGAGTGTACCTAACATGCTGATCGTAGTAATATCCTTGTCTAGGCTAGATACATCCAAATTATATACATCAATATATACTTTGTAACAGTGTTGTGAAATTTACTGTGGTAATATTATGATGGACAGATGTTCATCATCTTCATCAGTGTCCACCATGACCTTTACCTTCAAAGTAATACATGTACTGATTGCCAATGGATGAGTATTCCAGTGGAGGCCAAGTTCTGTGTATCTGTTTGTCATCTTAGAACATAATTCTTTCCTTTCCATGGTTGTACCAGAATGTTTAGACAAGTCTGTGTCACCCCCCCTCCCAAATCAAAAGGGTTTGTCCTCCTATATCCAGGGGTAAAGCAATGCGTACGATAGTGAGAATGCCAATTCATCACTATGTGTGAAAAAGGTTGTACATGTTATATATGTTAGCAGGGCAGCCAAGTCATGTCCAGCACAGGGTGAAGTCCGACTTGGCAACACTGGTCTAGAAGTGATGCAGGTTTACCATGTACTGGTATCATGGTTATGGTCAGGACAGCTGGTTGGATGGCCAGGGTGGTCTGCTGGGCTTAGGACACCATCATTATTGAAACTGTTCTTTCACCAGTCTAGGATCACCAGTTCATGACCACCAAATCCATACACAGAACTGTCTAGATGCCTGGACTGGTTGTTGGCGACCAGGATGGCATACAGCTAATGATATACAACTTTTGAATTAGTCCAGTTTGCCAAGTTGGAAGGTACAGCTAACACACACCCAGCTAATCAGTGTTTCTAAACCTATCCATGGGCATGAATAGGAACTAGTACCAAGTGGGCTGCTAACTTGGGCTAAAATTGGTCCTAGTTTCATCCAACTCAATCAACAACAATATAGTATGCTTATTATATGAGATTCCAATTATGACAGCTTGACTTGGCTTAGAATCTATTGGATCTACTGAGATCAGTGATGAAATGCTGTAGGTGCTGTTTTAGGTATCTTTCTCAGGGGCTGGTCTGCATCTCAATGTCTCCCATACAATGATTCTGAATTTGGATGCAAGCTTAATAATTCTTGTCTGAAAAGTTTAGTGCATGCCATTTTATTCACAGCCCCTCAATTGCCTTTTCAAGATGTTGGGCCAAACATTATTTGCCCACATTACACACATGCTATGTACCATATATACTTGCATATAAGCTCATTCACATATAAGCCCACCCACCCACCCCAACTGAATAGGTATAAACACTAAAGAGTGCATGACCTGCATATAAGCTGACCCACAAGTCTGAGACAAAATCACAAGATGCATGCGGTAAGTTCTAAATGGATTTATTTAGGCAAACATATATTAACAGAACTTATGCATATACCTCTCTCGGGGTTGGCATGTATGAAAAATTGTATAAGTTCATAAATTTGTTAGAAAGTCAAGAAATTTATTTAATTTTCTGTTTTCTTATTATTTCTGCCTAATTCAGATTTGTGTATAACTTGATCTAGTTCGATAAATCAACCCCCCAAATCTGTGTTGATACTGATGGACGATATGTGGGTCCGATGTGACCTGTTCATTAAAATGTGCAATTTTGCTGCATGTAAATCATTCCAAAACACACCTGCGCACACTTTAGACACATACCGGTAACTGGTAACAGCCATATCAAGCGCAAAATTCAAAATGGCCACAGGACAGATGGTTGTGCTATTCCAGGTGGATTTACAAGTCACCAAACATATGATACGCTCCGGAAATATAATGTACATGTCACCAAAAGAACTCTACAGCTGATGGTAGCTGCACAGCCACGAGAAATACCGGTAAGTGTATAAAATATACACCAATGTGTGCAGCCTAATTTGGATGCAGATAATTGCAGCTTTTAATGAATAGGTGATATCAGCCCCTCACCCAAAAATCAACATCATCACAGGTGAAGGGCTGATTTATCGGCCTAAACTTGATCTGACAATGACAAGAATTGAGTATTTGTGGGTTGCCGTAACACTACATCACCCTTCTGATTCAAGTTATTATTGTTTGTTTATATGCTATTGCATTAAACTTTTTATGTCAGTGCACCATAATTATGTTTTTATTTTGCCTTGAAATTGTAAATACCTAACTCATTAAAATGTGATCTCAGTATGACAACAATGAACAACAATAGGGATTGATTAATGCTCGCATTTAGGCTAGTGAGCTTATTTACACGATGGTGCCACTGCTTGTACATTGTCAGTTTGAACATGCACTGCATGAAGTACATCCTTTGGATACGAATCACGGGCACTACTGAACTAAACTTTAATGGTATCTCCAAAATACAGTAATGAAGTTTCAGAAATAATGCTTCAAAAAGTATGCTAATACCGTAAAAATTGAGTTGTATTTTGCTTTGATGGAAGCGACCTTACATCCTGTTTTACTAAACTACAGTACACATGCTAATGTTTTGGAGTGAAAGGCAATTACACATCAATGTATTGGTATAGTTGCTGGCAGTGGCGTAGCAAGGGTACTTAGCGCCCGGGGACAAAACATAAACTTGGTGCCCTCTTACTTAGCGCCCAGGGACAAAACATAAACTTGGCGCCCCCTTCGAGTGCATCTGAGATAACAATTAGTTGTATTTTCCTCATTTTGGCACCCCTGGCACATGACGCCCGGGGACAACTGTCCCCTTCCCCTGCCCTCCCCAAGCTATGCCTCTGGTTGCTGGTCAAAATTCCCTCTTAACCCAAGCCAGTTTCAAAGTTTTAATATTAACTGGCCTGTCTTGCTGTCGGAAAACAAAAGACAAATCCACCAATTATAAACAAAGGAGATACTTAAACATCCAGCTTCCAATGTGTGGAAAATTATGATTTGGTTTAGCCAGAACAGTAAACTAAAATAGACTGATGATGATCTTAGTCAATCTATATTCAAAATTTTAGCCTTTACTGTTACCATTCTTTCATGAGCATGTAACAATTATACTGGTTATGTGCCCTGCACAATTAAAGATGTGTACCTTTTCATAAAGATTACCTCAGTTTGTATGATCACTTATACTGTATCACTGAAAAAGAGTAACTTGTGAGCACGTGGACTAGCTGAAATGTTATGCGGAAGAATACAATTTGGTCGAAACAATGAATATAGCAAAATCTGCAACTGACATGTTTGGGAATAAACAAGGATTTAAGTGATGTTAAGAATGATTTGCACTGTGTAAGTACTGTACATTATCGTACAGCCTGGTGTCCTGGCCAAACTCGAACTGGCCCAAAAATTATGAAGTCTTTATTTACCTTTATTTAATTTCATGTTGGAGAAATCAGAAAATATGCACATGCAAAATAACAAAAAAGCAATCATAGTAGTTTATAACAGTTTAGTAAGTGTTGGGACACCAAAAATGTATTTTTTTTATGTGCATATAAGTCTTAAGATATGGAAAAAAATTATTTTGTCATGTCCCAAGATTTGCAGCCATTAAGGTAGGTCAACAAAAAAACTTAAAAACATTCAAGTTTAGACCTTGGCCTGTGGATAAGCTAATTCCTCCCTTCTTCCAGGCCTTTATTTTTTCCTAAATTATTTGGCTTATATGCTAGTAGGGTGTTAGGAAGAATATTTTTGTGCAGATAAGGCATGTCTCATGGTTATTGTCCATGACCATAAGGCAACTGCATATCTTGCACTTGACTGACATCTTTTTAATGAAAGTCAAGGAAAAAAATAAGAACAAACAAGTGCAACAACAAATATACTGTTATGTATATTTAATTACTTGTTTGTTAGCTTTAAATTTTTTTATTGTTTATTTTATTCCATTATATGTTATTGTAATGATAACTTTATTCACTGTATTTGACATTTTTCCAGAAAATTCAGTTCAGTTCTTTTTAGCCTGATAAACAGGCAGTAGCTTGTTTACATCGTATCAATCGGTGACATAGACTCAGTTTCTGGTCAACAACTTATTTTTATTTGTTTTTTTTAAAATTCATTCCCAGTGAAGGAATCACTTATTTCAGTCAAGGTCATATCTGGCCTACGTGATAATAGACTTGTAGCCTTTTTGCATCACTTGGACTAAGTGATCACGTGACCCCATCACAAGGGTCTGAATTGTGTTGTAGTTGGGGTTAAAACTGAGTTTCACAAAGATTTTTGGTCAGTCAAAATTTTATACCTTTGGAGCTCAAAGATAGTTTTGTTGTTGCCAGTTTGATTTGAATTTTTCGGAATTAATAATTTATTTTCCCTGGAAACCACTAGTGCTCATTCAGATTCTTGGACAAAGACATTTTTTGGAAATTATTCGGAATTCTAAAGCTGGATTATTATTACTGGTGATTCAACAAGGGATTGTTGACACATCAACACAATGTCGATTATAGAAGACGTCATTGCCTTCCATCTTGGAACTTCATCGGGATTTGAACTGTGATTCACTTAGGACTTTTTATTGTCAGGACTTATATTTACTAATTCTAGGATTAATTTTGGATTAGATTAATAAACCGTAAGTCCTTTTTCATATTTTTACCTTGTTTTTCTACAGAAATAAATTATTTGTTAAATTTTACAAAGCTTGTTGGCTTCACTCTTTGCTTTGTTACTTTTGTGCGAGCCTAGACATGTAACAATACAAACTGTTCAACAGCCAAAGTCATGCTATGGAGATGACATAAACTGAAATTTAACAATGCACTGCAATTACACTGGTGAAAACTTTAGTGTTACTGATCTAAATGGCAATGACAATGACTTGTACAAAAGTGCATATACACAATTAATTCTCTGGAATAAATGCAGATGTAACATATTCTTCATGTATATAAACCTTTTCACTCAACTATACTACTGAAAATAAATGTTGGATGATCAAAAGTGATTGCAAATTGCAATGGGACTTTCAGAGGCACTGTTCATAAGTTTCATGTGAAAGTGTAACCGGTCAACATACAGGATATGGGTGGCAACCTAGTGGGGAAAATGAAAAGTGATTTACATGATATACAGACAAAAAGACATTTATCATCTTTCAGGAAGGAAGGATTTGGAGGCAGCTGAGTAATAATGTTAATGTGATCAGATAATGTATTTCTCAGAGAAATATTAAGTTAAATATACAAGTCTAACTTATCACTATGGGTATTACGGTTTAAATTATTCTTACCTCATAAAGATTGATATATTTCAAATATACTGTATAATCTATTGATCCTATATAAGTCAACAGTTAATGGCTGTAAACCACACCTTGTGTAAATGTCATTATGACAATATTAACAAATGTATGTGTTGACTAGTTTCTATTATCCTATATATGTTCTTGAAGTCTAAAAATAGCTTACATAAATTTTAATCAAGTTTTAAAATCAATCAACATATTGGCACTGTATTATGGGATCTGGTACCCATGTGACAAACAAAATAGGTTTACAAATGAAAATTTATAAACTGCATAAGGAAAATTATGACCTAGTCACTTATAAACACAGCAGAATCTGTCTTGTAAGACCCCACCCCACCATGACACTTGTACCCACCCTCCACAAATGCTGGAGGGAGGAGGGTTTTTTGAGACTAAAAATTGTGTTGACGTCCCAAGGGGGGGGGGGCAGTGCACATGACCCCATAGAAACAATTGGGATTAAGAAATCTGCTCAAATATCTGGGGGTGGGAGGTTGATGCATTTAATAAACTTACAAACAGAACATAATTTGCACACTTGGCATTTTCAGTTATCATTGCCACATGCACATGGTCCCATGCTCACATAAACAAAACCACACAGACAACAAATTGATAAGGTACACCAAGTCCTTGTTGTTAAAATCCATTATACAATGGAAAATAGTCTTAACTGGATGCAGTTTTTGCTGCTGTCAATAACTCATTAGGGAGTCTCAAAATAATGCAAGTGTCATTTGTGTTCACTCTTGAACTCCATTGAGACTGGATGGTCATGTTGTTCAAACTTCCCCAGTTCTGTTGAATTTTTCAAAGAATAGAACATGATCTTTCTGCATCTACACTGCTACATGGGAGTGTCAAACATGCCAGTGTGAAACATGATTTACAACTATAAATTATAGAATGAGTTCTGTACTGAAATTACAGAAAAATACTTCAGCTCTTGAGATAGGGTCTGTCAATGATTGTTTAAACATGTTGGCTGTATTTCTGCATTTTCCTGATGTTTTGGATGTTGATTTGTCAATGGATGTCATATGCTCTAGAATGACAATTTCAATATGGTGTTTGCATAATGTGCAAAAAAATAGCATGATCCCCCTTGCTGACGTGCTTCATAATGTTAAACCCCATCAATTAGGCATTCTGAAATTTAGTTTTGCAGGACTTTGCCCTCTTCGCAGATGGCCATCCTTCCCTGAATCACATCTGAATTTTGACGATATGCCTTCAAAAATAAATCACATTTGTACTCTATTCCAGTAACCAAAACAATCATTGTTTTGTCTTTTATATATCGAATAAAATCTGACCAAAGAAACAATGCCACTAATCATGGACTTGCCAATCATTTTTAATAGAGATGGCATAAGAACTCTCGCTCATGGCAACAATGTGTAATAATTTTTGTTCTTCAGCACTCATCTCTTTGATTTGCCTGCAACTTCAAATGAATTAGGTTCTTTGACTTAGTGTACTTTATTTATGCAGGGACCTGTATGGCTGAGTACTTTATTTATGCTGGGACCTGTATGGCTGAGTACTTTATTTATGCAGGGACCTGTATGGCTGAGTACTTTATTTATGCTGGGACCTGTATGGCTGAGTACTTTATTTATGCAGGGACCTGTATGGCTGAGTACTTTATTTATGCAGGGACCTGTATAGCTCAGTAGTCTAAGGTGCTTGCCTTTACAGATCACTGACATATTTCACCTCTCTCAATATGAGTCTGAGTCTCGGACCAACCAATGTTGGTATGTAAAAAAGTTTACAAGCAGCTTCCTGTGGGTCAAAGGTTCTTTCTGTATTATTCCTCCACCAAAAATACTGGCTGCCATATGCCCTGTGCTGAAAAATGGCATTAAACCCCAAAAATCAGAACAAACCAGAACTTTACTTATGCAAATTAGCCTAATGAGCTATCCCACAGCAGTACTCAAAGGACCAATAAGTAATCAGTTAAATGGTGGTTGTTTATCTCTGACTGCCTAATGTTTTCATTTAACTTTATGACAATAAAATGTATAAACTGCCCTAAGAATAGTTTTACATGAGCACTGAGCAGGGCTGTTTATCACGGGCTTAAGGTAACAGGCATGTATTGTGGTGGTTAAGAAAGTTATCTCTCTATCTCTTTTTGTTTTTTTCTTTGAAACAACCACTTAGAGGGGTTTTGGAGTCAAAAATTCTTTTGTTGTGCATGATACTTTGTTTTATGGTAGGCAAACCCTCCTGTCTGCCCCAAATCAAGGACTCTCAAGACAGAGGTCACTCATAACAGGAAAAGGCACTATTAATCAATAAACCTGTGCAATGAGAATCTCATCTCTCAAGACAGGTGGTCACTCATTGCAGAAGTCTTTCATGACAGGTTTTACTGTGCTGTTTAAATAGTATGATAAAATGAGACTGGCTGGTATAAATAGTACGATAAAATTGGAAACTGATGATTCACATTTCATCCAGTTCTGTAAATATAATAAAATTTTTATATACCAGTCTATAACTCCTCCTATTCTTTCATTATGAACACAGAAGTTGAAGGTTTGGCTCGGTCAGTCTGTCTTAACTCCTTTGCTAGCTTTGTTTCCTTCCCATCTGCATCAGTGTCTGATAGTGGAATAAAGGACTACTTTTCAATCAAGAATTAAAGAAAAGGATCAAGTTCAGTTGACACAAGCAGAGTATAAAAGCTATAATAATATGAATATTACTGCATGAAGAATCAACAACGCCAGGCTCCAGTTTCTCTAAACACCACAAATTAAAATTTTTCAGTATTACTTGGGTGGCAACAATAAATTTATCTGTCATTATTTGGCAACAATATCTTGAATTAACCTAAAATCATTAACATTTAAAATATGACAAAATTTTAAGTATTTCCTTAAACCAAATAATTCCTTTTTAAGAGGAGAAGGATTCCCAGATATACATATTATAAAGAAAAAATTATTTTTCATCCTTTTTTCTATATCTCCCTATCAGATAGTAAATAACTAAGGCATTATCATAACCAAGGAAATGTTAGATCTCTATTTGAGGGGACAATGACGAGAAAGAGAATTCAGGGCTCTGTCCCAAAATTGTTGTGCCTCACAGAGCAAATGCACAATTATAATTAATATTTGTAACACATTATAAATATTACAGTTTTAATATTAATCTATGCCTAAGCATGAATCTATTTAATAGCTTAAGAAAGATTAAACACAATATGGTAATTGAAGGAAGAAGCTGAATTACTACCTGTCACAGCAGTTTTTATAGCTGCAGCCAGATGACTCAGAATCTTTCTCCTTTGCTCCTCAAGCTCATGGTTAAGTTGATCCCTGTGGCGCTCAAATTCCAGTTTCATCTCCTGCTCCAGCTCATCCTTGGCCTTTTTATATTTCTGTTCCAGCAAGATTTGGTGCAATATCTGACTGGCCATGCTTTAGACATGGACAAGAGAAATCTGTATTGCTCATAGTCTGATTACATCAATAATGTAAAAAACTAAAACTATAAATTATTATTTTATACAGGTACTGACAATATCTTAATCATTTTACATATATTATTAGAAATTCTATGTTGTCATCAAATATATTATTTTAAAATTTTTCTTTTCTTTCATAAAATTTACATTTCTCATGTACCAGTATGTATTATTATGAGGACTCACTCAAATATATTTAAATTTCTTGATCTACAAAATTTCATCCAATGTAATGCACATTGATACATGAAAGTATGCTCAGTTAAATGTTTCCATCCCCCTAATTAACTATCAAACAAGGTGTAGGAAACCCAGTGTTTTTAATAAACTATCAGACATGATGTGGTAAATCTCTGGCCTTAATTAACTATCAAACAATGTGTGGAAAATCCAAGAATCACTAACTCATCACAGGGAATGAAGCTAGATTTACTTCTCACAAGCCAATTTGTGCAAGTGATTTCTTAAAGTAACTCACTCATGCTAATCTGCACTTGCAGTTCACCTACCCCATTTAGATGAAATCTAAGTAGCAATGTTATGGTACACCTTAAGTAAACTTTACCATTATTTCTGTTCATCAGCAAAGTTTTAAAAAAACTGCTTTTATGCTGTGGAGTTTCTTGACATCTTTTGTGACTTCCCAAGATTTATCATTGTTTCATATTTTAATGTGCTGTATTTCTTATTAAGAAACTTCATATTGGCATAATATGCTTCTATAATAATGACTATAGCATTGAAGTAAAAGATCCCAAATGGAGTAATGGATATCCTGAACAATCAGTCAGATGGAATATACTTATGATCAAGTCAATTTGGAATCCACTGTCTAATGAACTTTACCATGCTTTAAAAAACTGGATGACAGATCAAGTCTCTAGATCTAGAGAGGTAACAAGCTCAGCCAATCAGATGCAAGGTATTTCATTATTATAGCCTACATTTGAATTTTTATCAAAAACAGAAAATAATGTGGCTTATAGAGTGGCAACAAAGTCAGCCAATCAGATGCAAGGTATTTCATTATTATAGCCTACATTTGAATTTTTATCAAAAACAGAAAATAATGTGGCTTATAGAGTGGCAACAAAGTCAGCCAATCAGATGCAAGGTATTTCATTATTATAGCCTACATCTGAATTTTTATCAAAAACAGAAAATAATGTGGTTTATAGAGTGGCAACAAAGTCAGCCAATCAGATGCAAGGTATTTCATTATTATAGCCTACATCTGAATTTTTATCAAAATCAGAAAATAATGTGGCTTATTGAGTGGCAACAAAGTCAGCCAATCAGATGCAAGGTATTTCATTATTATAGCCTACATCTGAATTTTTACCAAAAACAGAAAATAATATGGTTTATAGAGTGGCAACAAAGTCAGCCAATCAGATGCAAGGTATCTCATTATTATAGCCAACATCTGAATTTTTATCAAAAACAGAAAATAATGTGGCTTATAGAGTGGCAACAAAGTCAGCCAATCAGATGCAAGGTATTTCATTATTATAGCCTACATCTGAATTTTTATCAAAAACAGAAAATAAGAAACAGAGTGGCAACAAAGTCAGCCAATCAAATGCAAGGTCAATTTATTAATATGTAGGAAACAAGAATGTGATCATTTGATATTGCCCAAGATCTTGAAGATATAAGACCTATTCTAGTTTTGATAAAGTTCATATCAGAATTGTTCTAGAGTGGTGATAAGCTGCACTAATCAGAAACAAGACCACTCCATTAATATGCATGGATCTTGCTCATTATTAAAATTGTCCAAAATCTTCATTATGCATAGAGACTTGCCAAAATCAGATCATACAGGTAAATGCAGTCTCTAGATTGGTCACAAGCTCATCCAATCAGATACAGGATTACCCCACTAATATGCATGGATCTAATTAATTACTGAACCCATCCAAGACAGGCCCACATTTAAACTGTGATCAAAATCAGATCAGAAATGTGGCATCCAGAGGGGTAACAAACTCAGCCACTCAGATATAAGATCACCTAATTGCCCTGTTGGATACATGTTGTTGCTGGATGACCTTAAACTTGTGGTCCTGAAGTGGATCTGTACAGTTCGGATGAATGGTACTGTTACTACTCTGTGTATAGTGATGGCAGGTGGTGAATGAATTGTTATGCTAAACATAAACTGCAAAGATACAGACAGTGGAGATGTACATTGATATTAGGATCAATATTAACCTGAAAATATCTACATTTGAGCCAATTCATGCCAAGTGGTTTATCTATTGATAATGAACAGCACTTTGGACAGACCTAGTTGAAACTGGCTTTGAAAGAAAGCATGAGGATTAATCTGTTGATTGTTTATTTAGCAGTTAGTAGTGTATATATACACTGGAATAATATGTGCTTTGGGAAATAAAAAAGGACACAGTCAATAAATATGCAGTAACTATACATCAGGTAGAGTCATTAAAATATTACCCAAAATTTTGTGCTCATGAAATTTTGCATTTGAATTTAATTTTGATCAATTAGTTCCAATGTCGTCATCGTTCATGTACTTATCCTAATGTATATTTCACATTCACAGCACTACACATAGCCATGGTATTAAAACAAAGAAAGAAATGTGATGCCTTGAATGTCAGTTCGGTTAATATTTCATAGTGACTTTAAATTTGTTGTCTAGCTCTCTAATGAAAACCATGAAAATTTGAACCCAATGAATTTAAAGTGTTTTACAGTATTCAAGTTTTGATGAAGATCAGATCAGAAATACATCTTTCAGAATTGAAACAAGTCCAGCCAATCATATGCAAGATCTCCTAAGTAGTACACATGAATCTTACTCATTATCAGACTCTTTCAGGATCTTAATGATTTAAACTTAAACACTTAATTATGCATTTCTCTCCATTAGGCTTGATAAAGAAAAAGACTCCTGGCACTTGCTGTCCTATTCACTACTTGTCATATCCTCATGGACAGACACTCTGTCAGTGATATATTCCACCAGCCAAGTCATCAGTTCAGTATGCTTTAAAGATGCTATATCTTCAATTCAGCACTTTGGGAAATGGTATTATATGGCTAAAACTGATATAGCTATTTGAATCATACCAATAAAGCCTTTCCAACATCACTTATTTGGTTTTCAATGGAACAACAAATACTATTTTGACATATGTTTAGCGATGGACTGCAGCTCCAGCTGTATCCTTTTTTGAAACTTTTAGTAGGGAATTGTACTGGACAGCCACCAACAAATTATGCACAAATCATATGGTTTATATCTTAGATGATTTTCTCTTATTAAACAGTATAAATGATGTACGTTTGAAGAAACTCAATGATTTCTTATGGCTCTGTAAAGACATCTGCATTCCTATGGCTGATGATAAAACCTTTCTACCTACTCCTGTGATGACTTTTTAGATTATGTACTGGATGCAGAACTAATGGAAGTCCATCTACCTCTTGATACACTTGGTATGTGTAATGAACTGTTACAAATTTGCCTGCTGAAACCAGATCACATTTCATTATCTTCAGTCCATCATTGGTACCCTCAATTTTGCTTGTGGTGTGGTACTCCCAGGATGAGGATTCCTTTATCAACTCATTATTCTCACAATTGGAGTCTCACATGCCCACCACCACATTCACCTCACCAAAGTAGTACAATATAATCTGATTTTGTGAAGTCAGTTTCAACATTTCAATGGTCACTCATTTTTTGTACTTGACCATTGGTTAAACTCACACACACTCAATCTCTTTACTGATGCTCCAGTGCTGTGGGCTACATAGCTCTTTTTTTAGGCCCTTGATGGTTTCATGGATTTTGGAATGAGTGGAAAGGAAAGAACACTACTCTACTAACCCTAACCCTATCATTATTGCTTTTCAAATATTGAGACCTTTGCCAATTCATATCCATACTGGTAACATGGCCAAGGTTGACTTAATTAATAAACAGTCCTGTTGGGAATCTAACACCTTGTGTTTAATTGATCAACTGGTCCTTGACTGGCTCTGCTTAAATATTTTTTTTCAGAGTTTATCATGTCCCTGGTCTTTAAAACAATTTAGCTTAATTAATTAATATGCTCTTTTTCACCAACATGTGCAATGATTTCTTCAGCTTGCATCTTATACAGACAAAACTCCAGAACAGGTCATGAAACTACTGACATTAAAAGACTGATTAAATATTGTCCATGTTAGTCAAATGTGCTCTTTCTCCTAATGTTCACTTAAATCTTTCAGATGCAGTTGGAAACACTACATTGATTTCTCAAATGCTTTAAAACTCCACAGTACTTTTCCAGTGTTGAGTACCAAAGGTTGGCACTTTTCACTTTATACCTAATTAATAAATGTTACACATCATCTACTATATCTACCTATGTCTTGGCTATTGGTTATGTGCATAAATTGAACAACATACCTGACCCAACTCCATTCTTATTCAAAAGAGCTTCTGCAAATGTTTCATAAACATCTACCACACATAAATGCCAGACTACCGACTGATAAATGTATTCAACAAAAGTTCCTACTAGTCCTGCCTAGTTTCAATCACAATACCTTCAACACAGCTATATTAAAATCCATGCTTCTCCTTTCATTTCATGCATTCCTGAGGGTAGGTTGAAATGTTGGTTAGACTACCAGGTTCCAGAAACCCAAACTTACTTCAGCTCTCTCGGGTTCTGATCAGTGACAGGGGTTTGGTAGTTGAGTTTAATCATTACAAACACTCAAAGGATACCATTTTTCACCTAAGTATTTGCCACAAAATGTGCAAGACCAGTCCCCAGTCCATGTGCTGAGGCAATATTTACAAATGCCTTTGTTTACCTATTGAATTTTGTTTTATGTATATCTTCAATCTTTACTGAAAGTCACTAAAATTGGTCTGCAGCAACAATCATAGAGTATGTTATTTTTGCTTCCCTAATTCTAAACTGTATGGATCCCCAATTTGAGCTTTCATTTTTTTTATACAATTATCTGTCATCTTAGTCTTGCTGTCCTTCCTGCTATAAACAAGCATCTAGCCATAATAAAAACATGACATTTTGACTTGTGCAACCAATCTTTGATTACTTTGATGATCATAACACCAATACTGTGACCTTAATTGTCTTTCAAATCACTATGACCTTGACCTGTGTGACCTTAAATTCAACTTTGGTTCTTATGCATCATTTGCTAACAACCAACAAAGTTTTGCTAAGGCAAATAATGCAAGATAACATTTCATATGTGGGGAAATCATCAATTTTTGACCTAGGTTAAAGTGACCTCGAACTTTGACATTTTGCTTCAAAACATGATAACTATCTATCTTGTCTCCACTACAAGCCTTTCATCATTTATGGCCAAGATAGTTGTTGCTGAATGAAAGTTATGGTGAAGAAACCATAACTGATTTGAAAAAGTTTCTATGACCTTGACCATGATCAGCTGGGTCCAGAATAAACAGGTGTCTTTCTTACTTCAACTGCATGCAATATATCAACCTTGAAATACTGACCTCAAGCTCTTGACCATAACCATGATTAGTTGGGTCCAAAATCAACAGGTGTCTTTCTACCTCAACTGCAAACAATATATGAAGTTTAGTTAAGATATATGATGTAAAACTCCAGTTACTGTGCAGCAGCAATGTTTTTATTTTAAATCACTGTGCCCCTGAACTTTGACCAAGTGACCTCAAAATCAATAAGTTTCTTTCTTGTCCCAAATGCAAACCATCCATAAAGTTTGGTAACAGACCAATGAATAAACAGACTTGTGTATGGATTTGGCTGGGAATAAAAAATGTAGGCAGACCTAGATGACCACACACATTTTCTTTACATGTAGTAAATAAATTGGGACTCAGCAAACTGGTCAAGTACAATGTTAGTTCCATTCCATGATCTTTCTTTCAATGGCAATGGAGAGCATGTGAGTACCTATTTTGTTTTCACAATGCACAGTTAATGATGTGCTAACTTCAATATACAGCAATTTTTTTGGGACACAGCCTGGTGATACATTAGGTGCCAAGAAATTCAGGGAATTTTTCATGGTTTCTCTGTTGATTTTTCATATATGTTTTTGTTTTTATATGCAGTAAAAAGGCCTCTAGCTAAGCTGCTTGTATATTGTCTATTGTAGAGTAACCTAATATGGCTCTCCCCTTTTAAAATGCAGTAGTTTGGGTCCATAACTGGTGACCGTGTTATGTATCGGACAGCAGTAAAGCAAAAATTATAAAATATTATATGTGTACTTGGGTGTTGGAAAGATGGTTGGGGTAAACAAAATGCCAGTCAAATATATAGAAATACTGTGAGTTTATGTAATTTAGGTATGTTTTATTTCACTGCATGGTTCAGTATTTATACCTTTAAGTCCAATAATAATGTTTTAAAAATAAATACAAAATATAATACCAAAGTTTCAACCCATATTGTAATACATGATAGATCATATCATGAGTAACATTTAAACAGTGATGCAAACCCCACAATTTGATAAATATATGCGCCAGTTATAATTTTCTACCTACAGTTGCATCAACCTTAAAGTGATTTAAAATGATGAAAAATATCAATTGCTAAACAGAAAATGATTAAATTTAGGTTACACTTCAGGCAGTGCATCCTAATATCAATAGTTTAACTCTTTTTAATTAAGAGCTTACATTCCCATATGTACCATTTCTACACCCATTCTGCAACTAAATAAATAAACACTTATCTGTAACAAGTATATTGAGTAATGTCTCGTCATTTTAACCATTAAAACATCTCATCTTCAGTTCAAAATATCATTTACAAATGATAATTAGTGACTGACATCACATCATGTGCAGCAAGCAATTAGCAATTCCAAAAACACAGAAAAAAGAAAAAACAAAATAACAAACTTACATAAATGTATGGAACCAATTTAAAATTCAGTGTTATCTAAAACAGATGCAAAGAGATTTAAACAGCCATGATTTTGTGATTTTTTTTTTTTTTTTCTGTTACTTACAGTAGTTACATTATATTATCCACAGAAAAGAACCATGTTTGAAAGCTGAATTTGATTTTTCACCTGATAAACAATTGGTAGGAAGAGTATAAACACTGAGAGATAAACTAAACCAAATTCAGGGTAAGTTAACTCCCTCTTAAACTTTCCATATAGTATGGTCTCGGCACATCCTAACAGGTGTCTTTTGGAGGAGGAGGAGAGACAATAAGAATGATTTTCCTGAGGTATTTTCCTTAACAATGAATTTTCAAAGCAATATTTGGCTTAATTCAAATTCTTAAAATAACAATGGAACAATTAACCCTTTACCTCATTGCATCTGTAACTGTAAAGGCTATTGATCTTTGTGTGTCAATGCCACACAGTGCAGTGTAATATACACCACTCCCTTGATAACTCGTGCCATGATAAATTGTGAACCTGCCTGCAATGCGGGGTCAGGTATGAATCCCATTTTTTAAAACCATAAAATACCAAAGAGTTGATCCCTATTTGTTGAACTTGAAAAAAATTGCTATCAAAATTAGTAACAGAAACTCTGATATATCGCTTGTTTTATAATCAAAAATGGTAGATAGGACCTGGAAATTTTAATTAACATTATGAAATTATCAACTTTTAATAAGAAGTCATATATTGTACCATGTTTTGATATATGACTTGAGGAAGTATTTTTGTTCTATTGTTGCACTGAATTGAAAGCTGACATCCTTTGTACTATCACATTAATTGCATCTTTGGTATCAAGCGAAGGGGGTGGAATAAAGGAAAAGTTACACGGAATGCAAATCTGACATGCGTAAGATCTCAGTTGATCAAATGAATATGTTATCAATTTTATTGTGTATGTAATATAATTAAACTACCTTAAATTAACCTACCAAATCAAAAATGTGATCAAAGATAGCAAGGCAACCAAGTGAAGTGACTACTTTGTAAAATAAAAAACTCTGTTTAAAATTCACAGACATAGATCATTGTGGAAAAACAAATTTTAGAGAATTCTTGAATTGGCTCTTAGAGATATCCTCAAGGATTAGAAGAATTTTCACTATTACTTGCAATGAAATGACAGCGTGAATATTTTGCTAATTGTATAATAAAAAAAAATTGAGTTTTGACATAGATGTTTCAAGAAATAAATGTTGCTGGTTTTTGAAAAAAGAAATCTTGTTTGGTGATGTATCTATAGTTTATATGGTTTCCTGCTTAGTGACTCCCCGCTTTGCACTCAGTTATCCCACATCAAGCAAGGAACCAGACCAATCAACAACAACCAAAAGCAGTGAAGGTTGTTTAAACCACTTGGAATAATGTTAACAATCTTTCAGATGTTAGGCATCTTGAAAATAAATGTAATTTCTGGAGAATAATGAACAACTTCATTAGAAAAAGCACTTTATTGACAATTATTCTCATTGTGATTATAACACAGTATTTGGTCATTAAACTGCCTAGTACACCCCCCTCCAGTGGTTTTCTTGATGTCTAGCCAGAGTTGCCGTCACTTACTTTCGTGCAGGTTCCTCTGTAACTTGCGCCCTTACTTATAGTGCAGTCTATGTTTTTGGACCTGTTGTGCAGGAGTTATCAAGGGAGAGGTCTTAAAATAGAACACCTGTTACCAAAATGACTTTATGGAAATAGGCCTGCTGTAAAAATTATAGCAGTGTAGAATATGTCAAGTTCAACATAAATCTGAACCATTTTACCTTTTTCATACACATTTGTTATCTATAGAACCCAAACTTTTTAATAAATTATGTTTCCCCTCAGAATACTTACCTAATCATGCTAACAATAGGGATATAAGACCCTACAATAAGACAAAGTTTTGTCCTTATTGTCTATGTCAGATAGAAAAACACCAGTAATGCTTGCACATTACTTCTCCTTGCCACCACAAGGTGTTGTCAGCATTAAAGACGAGTGAACCACTAATGAGGATGCATGCATAGCAGGATGGATGGGATTATCTTTAAGTAATGTGATTGATTAATAAAAAAAATTTGCTTTCTCCTTTGAATATATTCCCCAATCACATTAATTTTAGGAGAATTGGTAAGGGGAAGGGAATGTTGAACATCATACCTATAATTTGGGTATTCTTTGTGGGGGGAAAAAACAATTTTTCCAAGTAAAATATGTTTTTTCGAGAATACTTATCCAACCATAATACCTTAGGAGTACTACCCTAAGGCAAGAAGAACCGCTTGAAACCTTCTACCAAGGAGTATATCATAAGGAACTGACTACTGCTTGGGATGGAGCTGCGGTTAGGTCTGGCCATCACAGCAGAATTTTGAGAGAGAGAGAGAGAGAGACAGATGGACAGAAAAAACGACGTGTCGGAAATTCGAGATCTAGAGAACGATAAATAAATTTTAATGAATCAAAACTGTAATGCTATTAATAACAATAATAATAACAAATAGTATGTATGTGTATATGTGTGTATCATTATTATTTTTAGCATATCTTTACTGCTCATTACAGTTTTGAATTTCTCAAATTTTCAATACGTCTGTCTCTCTCTCTCAAAAAAAAAATCTGCCGTGATGGCCAGACCCAACCTCAATTTCGTCCCAAGCATTAGTCAGTTCCATGTGATATACTCCTTGCTAGAACGTTTCCAGCAGTTGTTCTTGCCATGGGGTGATGCTGCTTTCTATGCATGCATCAGCAATTTAAAAATAAGGTCATTAATAGATGTATACATAGGTGCTCTGTTCTGACAGGGATTATTACTAAACTGTGAGTGTTCTGAAGGATTTGACACCATAGGTCAAAAGAAAAGGGATTTTAGTTTCCACCCGCATACCAAGATCAGTCGAAATAAATTTAGTAATTACTAGTGAGCATCCGATATGCCAGAACTGATAGGAAGTTAACACAGCATAAAACTTCAGTATGGAGTATTGCCCAACAAAGTTGGTTTCCGCTGTCAGAAGAAAAAAAAAGCGGAGACCTACTTGTTGGTCTAGGGTACCACCTCAAAGCCCGGACTGGGTCTTGTAAGTGGCCTTCATTTGATGTGTCCATATGAGACAGAGGGTTCATTACAAAAGTTGGTTTACCTGTGGAAAGGAGATGGTTCTTGGAGATTAAAGAGGATGCTGTCATGAGTAAGACTGACCCATCTTGTCAGAACTTGCATGCAATTCACGTCTGCTGATAGGGCATATATGCGCAAAATCTGCCTGCCATTGCTAATGCCTTGAGGAAGCAGGTCTTGTAGGAAAAGGTGGGCCAGAGATGCCTTTGAAATTGGTTCAAAAGGCTGTCCTGTACAGTCAGGTTAATACCCAAGATATGTACCACTTTGTGCATAGGGTTAACTTTTTGTCCGAGAACACCCGAAGTTGGCGATAAGACCTGGGTTTGTCTGATATCCTCTCTCCCACGATGATGAAAGGTGTCAGTGATCATGAAGCGGTACTTGGTGCTAATTTTCTCTCCTCAAAGAGCCAGAGGAGACATTAGCCATCTGTGGAATAGATGCCTGGAGAGGCAGGATTTGTTTGCGCTCCACTGGATGAAAATGTGCCATTTGCCTTAATATGCTTTCAGAGTGGAGGGTCGTCGTGCCTGAGCAATTCTCTCCATGACTGGTTGCAAGGATTGTTTAAATTTGAGGGCCTGTTTGATATGATCCAGACATGCAGGTTCAGGAGCTCCAGATGGGGGATGAAACAACTGCCATCCTGGTTGTCCAAGTTGAGGGACAACCCACATTTTCCACGGGGTTTTCAATGCAAGATGGAAGGGTCAATGATCCATGACTTCTTCTATCAGAGTGGTGCGATGACGATGAAGAGACAGCTGATTCCCTTGCTTTCTGGATAACTTTTGGAACTGAGGTGCTGGAGGGAAGGCGTATGCATTCAGGTTGATTCACTCCAATGATAGAGCATTAACTATGCCAGCTTTTATGTCCAGGACAGGAGATACAAAAGTTGGGAGTTTTGCATTTCACATCATCATAAACTGGTCTACCAATGATCGATCCCATTGGGTACAGATCTGAATGAAAACTGAGGGATGTAGAGACCATTCCTTCAGTAGTAGTTGATTGTTCCATGATTAAGAGTCAGTCAGTATGTTGTGGCATCCTGGATATGGCAAAAATGTATTTGGATTGGTTTATGACAACATCACTTCAGAAAAATCCCACACCATGACACAAAGGTCTGGGGACTGGGGGCCTCCTTGTCATTGGAGATAAGTCACCACTGTGGTTTTGGGTTCCTCCTTGTCATTGGAGATAAGTCACCACTGTAGAGTTTTTGGACATAATAAGAACTCCCTTGCCATACAAATATTCCTGCCACCAGTGAAAGGCATTTCATAATGGCTGTCCATTCCAGAACCATTGTTATGAAGATGTGATTGCAGGGGACAGCATGCACTTGCTGGCTTCACAAAAGGTAAGTGGTAGGCGGATTCCACAGCCTTCAATATTTGCATTGGTACAGACTGTAATTTTGAGTGGCTGGACTTGTAGATGTATACCTGCCATGAGCAAAGTTATGTTTCTCCCAATCCTGCAGATAGTGCCTCAACTGGGTGCAGATGGTGAGAGAATGGTCCAGTGGGCAAACTTTAGGAGGACCATTCATGCAGAGGAAACAGATGCAATGGTTGCATTAGAAGGTGACCTAGGACCATGAGGTTTGCTGCTGAGTTGAGCAGGCCTAGTTGGCGAACAAATTCCCATGCGGATAGAATTTCTTCGAAAGAAAGGTGCTACCATGTGTGTGAGGGAGGCAAAATATGCTGCCTGTGTATTGAACACCATACCTAGGTGAACAAATTGTTGAGATGGTACTAAGTTGGATTTTTTCTTGTTGAGAAGTCCAGATTTGTAACGAGGGTTATTACATCTTGTGAGATTGAACTCACTGATGTTGCTTCAGGATGTCGTCCAGGTAACTTGATGTTCCTGCCATAGAAATGGTCTGGACATGCGCCATTACTCAATTTGTTAGGCAAGTGAAGACCCAGAGGCAGATGTTGAGCCCTAATGGGAGCGCAATGTAGTAGGTGAGTCCTGTGAGCCTTGGGAATAGAGACATGAAGGTATGTGCCATCGAAGTCCACAATGATGGCAACGTCTCCCTCATTGATGGTATTCAAAATGTGCTGTGGTGTTTCCAGTGAGAACCAAGGAGCATGGAGGAATGGGTTGAGGGCACTTAGGCTGATGAACAGACATAGAGTGTCTGTTGCCATGTGGAATGAATGATAGGACCCTCTCAGTGCTAGATCCGTTTCAGTATGTCTTTCACTGGGAGGAGCTTCAATGAGACAGCTTTCAGAGGTTTATGTTCTATGAATGGCCCTTGCGTTCTTTTGTTTATTTCCTGTATTATCCCTGCACTGATGCTGTGGTTGGTGGAGGCAGGAGGGAATATATCTCCTTGATGGCTTGTTTGCGGACTTCATCTATCTGGACGTTAAACAGAAGTTTGGAGGACAAAGGCTGTGCTTTTAGCTGGGCTGTATAGTTGTCCTTCAGGAGAGTGAACTGTGTTCCGCCAATTGTGCTTGCAACTGTGGTTGTGGCATTGGCCAAAGTGTCTTGAGTGGTTCTGTTCAGTACTCAGGCCATTCTTGAGACTGACTCCCATGTATGCCCATGTATGCCCAGAGGTATTCAGCATAGGAGAAGATAAGCTATGTTCTGTCTGTTAAAAGATAGCCCTAGCACCGAAAGTCCAACACCGAAGTCACGGCAACAAATATGCTAACTGCCAAGTGCCATTTAAAGGCTATCCGGTCCATACATATGGAGTGTGGCTGTCTCATCCCCAAAGCGTCGATATCACTGTCAACTACTGGGGTTACCACATGCAAGGCTGGTGGGGGCAAAGGTAAAACCACTGACAAACTGATGATGAAGGTAGGTCAGAACCTCAGCAACTCTCCCACACTGGAAGTAAATGAAGTCAGATTCTTCCCTTTTGGCATAAGATCAACAGAAGCTCGAGCTCTGGTCCAGGTTGTTGATTGAATGGGAGGTGGAGGACTAAACTCCATGGGTGGAAAATATTCTCAAAAGAGGCTTGGAAGGCTGAATCTTCCCTTGCCATTAGATAGTGTAGAATAGATGACAGCACCGGAGAACAAGCAACATCATCTTGGTTGTGTCATGTGAGGCTAAGGTCCCCTGTAGTGCTTGAGACTTAGCTGGTGAAGAGTGATGAGGTCTGTCACTCACTAACTCATAGAATGCCCTGAATTAGAAACCATGACTTCAAGACAGTTACTGAGTAAAGAGTCTCTTCTCGTGTCAGAGTGTAGAGAAATTATGAAGCAACATCTGTTGAGGCATGATGAACTATTCATGGCATCATGCTGAATGAGTGTCTTGAGGTGGTATGAGGGTTAGACTAAAACCTGTACATGTCTGCAAAAGATGAGTTCCACATATTGGAAGCCAGGCTGTTATTGATTGAGCCCGTAATAATGATGTTTAGCCTTTGTGATCCCATGTATATGGCTTCAGTCAGCTGCAATGGAAATAGGCCATCTGTGTGATAGGATATCATCAGGATGATCAGTTTGGACAGGTTATGGTATATTCGATCCATCTATCTGTTGAATTGGAGGGAACTTAGCTGTTTGTTAGCTCTGTCCCTCAATGTTCCGCAAGAGGAATCAAGTTGGACCTTGAGGAGGCATGGTAGAGGGAGTTCCTCAAATGATGAAGCTTGTGGTGGTGATGTGGGTGCCAGAGCTGTTTCAGATTGTGTCAATGTCCAGCGCTTCATGGTTAAAAAGGACCGGTAAGTTGGATTATCTCCATTGTCTCCATAAAGTTCACACTGAGGAAAAGTCAGTATGCAGACTGGTGATGTCTTCATCCTGAGCTGTGTGTTGTTTGCACTTTGCCCATAGTTCTAATCTGTAAGACAAAACGGGGCAAAATGTACAAGACAGTAGCTCTGCATCTGTCTTTATAACACAATGTCCATGCAGAGCTAAATTATTAAATGGGTGACCCAGAAATTGATAACAGACAGTCTAATAAAGCAAGGTGACATACATGTAAATTATAATTATAACAACACCTGTTATAAACCTGTGGTCACAGAGCTATAAAAATGATGGTTACCTGGAAAAGTGATATCAGACGATCTCAATTATAATGCTACCTGTAGGGAAGGTCAAGGATGGCCTGTACAGGTAGAATCATCGAAGCATGGCATTCCAAGGCTAAGGAAAGCATGATAAATGAAACTCACCTGTGTGTACGAGGAAATACTGAATTATACATATATAAGGAGTTTCTTAAGAGCATAAAGACTTGCACACATAAATAATGTAGCATGAACCTAACTTGTGAAGTCGCATAGGCTACACATGTGAGTGACTAAGTGCTCGATAAAACTAATGTAAAATTTATGCACATAAACATGCCTCAAATGTCACCTATAGAAACATACATGCGCATGAGGTGACTGAATAAAAGATGTTTATATTTAAACAATGTATAGAATGCTGACCTGTACTTGTCCAACAAGAGTGGTAGAAATACAGAAATGTACATGAGTGTCTACATTACACATAAAAAACCTTCTTGTAAAAGGTAACTGAGGCACTGTTATAGAAATGTACGCATTAGGCGCAACAATATCCATTATGAGGCAATACTTATAGGGAGAAAAGAGACCACCTGTACAAGTAAAAACACTGAAGTTGGTGCCCGGACACTACAAATGCCTTGGAACTGAAAGTCACAGATATGTATTAGTAATGGAAGCACACATATATAGGAGTTTTATAAATGCTAGAGACTTGCACATATAACATAATATAGCCCAAACTGAATGTGAAGTCACTTAGGCTCCCCAAACAAGTACCTAAATGTAATGATGATATTAATGAATCTACACCAGTCCTTTAAAACATGTGTTTCCCTCATAGCCATTCAGAGTGGAGGGCCTTCTTGCTCTCAAGATTCCCTCCACAACTGAAGGTCTAAATTTCTCCTTGCAAGGCTGTCCTGATAAAAGCCAGGTGTGAAAGAGAAGACAGTCTGGGCATGGATGGAATAGCTGCGATAATGGATATTTGAGGAGGTTCACTTTGGCTGCAATATTCCTGGGTAGGTCTATTGCTTGACTGAGTAGATAACTGACATAGGAGATTTGTCCCATGTAAGAGGGGTTATCAGTATTATCTTGAGACTTTGACCCATTATTTTCTGTATAATTTTTGGTACTAAGACTAGGGGAGATAAGCAAGGGCCCATAACTCCTCATAACTGATGGACAGTGCATCCATGTCCCATCCTTCTAGGCCTGGAACCAGTGAGTCAAAGGCATCCCATTTGTGGTTCCATCTTCTTACAAAAAGGCAGCTCATCACACACCCCAAAAGTGCACAATTCTAATGAAAAACTGTTCCATGTAGATATCCTGACTTTTTGGGAAGAACATCTGCCAGGACAATGAGTCTGCCAGCAATGTGTATGTTGATCTTAGATTGCAACACCAACAAAGAAATTCCTAAACCAGTGCACACAGGTTGGATGATGTGGTGCACCATTTGAAGAGGTAAGTCAACAATATGGAGTTGTCTGGCATAATTAAGGTTGACTTCCCCGAGTGTTGGTCCTTCTTTAACTGAAATGCATTGATGACATCCTTCATATTGAGATTAATGTGAAGGAGCAGTTTCCCTTGTCCCCATTTGTTGCTTGCCATATTGAAGTCTGTTAACAAGTTAAGGGCTTTCCAACCATACATACTGATGTCTGTATATATTGTCACTTCCATTGGGGTTTTTTCCAGAGGAATTACTGTTGTGAGTGAACTGTGACTGTGTCACTGACACATGAATAATCGTGTCCCATTTTTGATAATGTCCTTTACGTACATATGACTGGAGAATGGGTTACATTGAACCAGCAAAGTCATTTGTAACAGGTGCATATAAAGGCAGCCCAGCACAATCCACATGATGTGGGCATGAGGAAGATATACAAGACTGAGATCAGTTATAAACACCATACACAGGTGGACAAAACTCTGGGACGGTGAAGTTTGGATTTTTCCCAATACACAAGGAAAAACAGGTGGTTCACATTTCTACCCTTGAGGAGAACAGAACTTACCATATGTTCTTGGAGGAGATCGTAATATATGCTGCAGTTGCAGTAGAGGAAGTTGATAAGAACAGGGCGACGTGCTTCATAATTTGGCAAAGACTTGAATGTTGATATTTAGACTAAATATATAGACTCAAAACTGGCAAACTTTGTCATAGTAAGCAAACAAAATAAACTTTTGTGATGCCAGGTGAATAGGGATATGAAGCAGGCATCTGTGAGACTGAGACTGATGGTGTGCTCTTCTCTTTGGATGAGGAGATGTATACAAAATTCTCACTGTCTCAATTTTGTACCTCAGTGGATAAATGAATTTGTTGCGGCGACTCAAGTCTATGATCAGTCTCAACTTTTAGATAACTTATTTGGGATACAACAGTCATGAATGGAACCCAGAGATTGTGGTTTTCATACAGTCTCCAGTCTGGCTGTTTATTGATGAATAACTGTATCTCATGCTGCAGAATATCATCCTTCTCCCATACTGCTGGCAGACCCATTAGAAGGAAAGAGGAATAAAGAGGGGGATGGTTGGATATTGAATTAAATCTTAAGCCCGTCTGAAATGACTTGGATCACCCATTCATTTTGCAGAAATAGGTTGATCCATGATCGCAACTGCATGTGTCTGGTATCTATCATTAGACTATCTACAGGCAGTGGGGACAGAGAGTCAGCAGAGTTTCTTACCTTCCCTGTAGGGGTGTCTTCTTGACTGGTTTGGCTGTTGTCTGCATCATAAGGATGAGATCTGAACTGTATTTGGAATATAAAAATCCCTTTTTCTTGGCTTGCCTATCATTCCTCTGTCATGGCAGGGATGGCTGGTTTTTAAAATGAGAATACAAGTGGAATGGCAAGTTGTTGGAGTAGTTCTTGAGCTACATGCCTCCAAACTGTTTTCATTTTGTCCCCAAACTACCAAATGAAGTCATCATTAAAGCCAGAGCACAAAGTGGCTTTAGCAATGTGGAACACAAACATCTGTCATGATGTATCATTCCAGATTGGTAGAAGCCTTTGAATGGTGAGCTGCTCTGTTAATGACTTAGGAAATTCAAGCCATCCACTCACAAGTGTCTGGACTGGCCAAGTCTTTTGCCAGTCAGAAAATCACCAAGGAGGCTGAATCCAACACGGAAGACATGGTGAAAATATTTCAAACCCATTTCAATGTGGCAAAAAAAAAAATTTTATCCACTTTATGAAAAAGTTGGGCAGACATGTTAACTGCTGCTAAATTTTTAATCTAATGCTGGGTGTTCAGTATGGTAGTTGGTGGAATGTGTCTTGTACCAGTAATATGACAATGTCACTGGTACTTGGCTCACAGAAAAGAAATCCTTAGTATTATCTAGGTCACAGATATGTCCAGACAGTATATCATTAATCTCCCCTTGCTGTATTTTGACTGGGGAAGCAGCTGGAAGGATATAGACTTCTTCATTGTCCAATAACCAATGCTTATACTTTATATCATGTATGGTAGCAGGGAGTGGATTACATTCCAAAGGTGGCAACACCTAGTATATCTACTTGATGACAACCTTAAAACTAAACTCCATTCTCTTCATGTTTGGATCAGAGTAGGGTTGTTCCTCATAAGTATCTTCACACTCACTGCATGAAGTTTCCTGTTTATGGTCTATTTTTGTTTGGGGAAAACAACAACAATGATGCAATGTCATAATCTCTTTACAATTCACAGTAGTAAGCAGTGACACTTAGCTGGCCCTGCTGAATGACTGGTATGGATGGCTGGTTTGCCAGGAATATGGCTGGTATGGTTACTGGCTGTTTGGAAGGCAGTCAGGTTGATACAGGTAAAATCCCCATAATAATATGTTTGTGTACTCTTATGCATGGTCATATGAATGGATCTATCACTAAGATTCTTGAAATTGTAACTGTATGTAACCATAAGCATGTTAGGATGGACAGATCTATCATCATTAAGATTTCCATAATTATAGAGAGATGAAGCTGTAAACCTGGTGAGGCAGATGAATCTATCACTAAGATCCCTGTAATTGCAATGGTTATGGCCATATCATGGTAAGATGTAGCAATCTGTTATTAAGATCTTTGTAATTTTAGAAGGATGAAGCCATAGGCCTGGCAAGATTGACAGGTCTTACAGTAATATCCCCTGACTGAGATGGCTAGACTTGTTGGATATCTAGCTGAACTGCATGGTTCCCATGATTTTTTAAAGAAAAATTTCCTGGTCTTTTCCAGGATGAAATTCATTTTTTCAAGGATCATTCATGACCAATACTAAATGGAATTAAAGAACACTTTAGCTTAGAAAATGTGCATTATTCAAATTATAAGCTGTTTCTTTTTCAAGACTCTTCCATAACATCTAAATCAGACAAATAACCATGTACTAAACCAAAACAATATTCACAAGAAACAGGTATTACTTCTGAAAATCATAAAAATTCTAATGTTAAGTCATTTCAATGTACAGACTAAAAATGTACTGCACTATCTTAGCATGGGAAAACAATAACAAAATGAACTGAAACTATTTTTTGTTTTCCTTTCACATTTTTAATTCTAAAGTAGTACCACTTTAAATCTCTGTGTATGATATTACAACAAATGCCAAATTCAATATCAGTTATGTACTCATTTTGGCTCACTGAGATTCACTGTAAAATGTTGACAGACAAGATGTTTGATAACATGCATGAATCTTTTATATGGGAAAGCGATTCTCTCAAGTTCATGTTCAACTGGACCAAGCTAGAACTCTGCTGGGGATTATAACCAGTCTTACATGTTATTAAGCAAACACACTTTTTCATTTAAATCTTTCTTAATAACCTCAAGTTCCTCCTCTTTGTCTTTTGCTCTTCTATACAGGGTATTGGCTTTTGTTATGTGAGCAAAGCTACATAATTCTTCAGCTGTATCTGAACTTTTGTTTGCATTTGTAACTTAATGTCTGACTCCAGCATTTTGATCTATTTTCTCATTGTTCCAACTTCTTCTTCCATGAGTTTTCTCTTCATACATTTCTTTTCTCTTTCCTTCTCTGTCTTTTGAGCTTCTAAATGAGTGTGGTGCTGTTGTCTGGCACTCTGGGCTGACTGTAGGAGTTCCTCTGACACCACTAATTCCTTCAATCCTCCAACACTCTGTATATGGTCCTTTATTACTCTGCGTGCAAATCAAGCTATTTTCTGAAAGATTTTGTGTACTGACTTCTTCGTTCAAAGAAAACCCTGTTTCTACACTATTCCTGGCCATGAGACAAAATTAGAAGCAAATGGACTGCATTCCATACCTTACTATACACCTCCTTGCCTGTCATACTGTTATAAAACAGCTTGTCTACCCTGTCTTCGGTTTTTCTAAATTCCTTGAACTCTGATAGATGCCGCACCTCTTGTACAAGTTTATTATACTCCTCTTTTATTTGATCACACTCATTTATATCAACTCTTTGATATTAGTGAAGAACATTTAATGCTCTTCTGAATTTATCTATTACAATGATCTTGGCCTTTGTATATCAGAGTAAGATCAATACATGACAAACTTCTAACCAAGGTGTAGGCTAGTGGGGCCTTTTCTTTTATTTTATGTACAAACGTACAAACCAATTCTTTACACTCTGTCCTAAAAGAAAGAATGGCCTTCTCGCTTGCTTCTTTCTCTGCTAGTAACTTCTTTACTTCCATATCTGCAACAAAACACGATGATACCCTTTGTGGTTGTTTTGTCTGTAACATCAACATTACAGAGTTTGGTGAGGAAGCTGTCTCCATTACACTCTGTTTGACAAATCTCTCCATTGTTGTTCTCATTAACCCTCCAAGTCTGTTAGAAATAAAATATATGATTCATAGGTTTGTTAGTTTGATACACTTTCAAAAAAGTTTTCTACAGGTTTTGCAATAGACTCAATGAATGCTAGCTTTGCTCCTGCAAACTTATCTTTGTTCCATCCTCTTACTGTACTGAAAGGTCTAGTTCCAGGATCTCTGTTTACTTTCTTCTCAACACTCTCCACATACTGCGTAACATATGGGTAGATTTCCATGCTCACAAACTTTCACATTCTCTATCCAACGGTGTGTACAAAAAGGAAATAGATATAAATTCTGCTTCGTGACAGATTCATAGTCATCTCTCCTAGCTGGTACATCATCCCAGAGCATGTACAGTGCTGACAGCTTAAAAATTCCAGTTCTGAAAGCATTGTGCACTGTATGAAGGCCACATGAGCCTATGTCAAGCAGTTTGCTGCAGTATTCCAAGTCCAATTTCTTTTGCACTTTATTGAATGCAGCCCAGTTAACATTAGGTCCATCCATTGACAGTTGGATTAAATTCATAAATCTAATTTTATTCTCCATGCTTTTCTCAAAACTCTGCACATTATCAACAGCTGCTGCATGACCAAGAAAATCTGATGTGTAGTGCCTGCTTTGCACATGATCACTCTCCCAGAATCGAAGTAAAATATTCAATTGTTTTTTCTGTAACTCTCTATTCAGGGACTCATCAAAAAGCATCACAAATGGTTCATCTTCGACTTTCATTTCCAACACAGCACTTAAGTATGGTGCAATTCCAAAACATGTGATATACAGAGATTTTGTCTCTCCACAACTCAAACTCTTGGCAATGACAGAGTCTGGAAACATCTGTTGAAAACCTCTGATGTTTCTTCATTTAAAGAAAATGAATAATTAGAAGCTACAGTTTTTAAACACCACCACACCTCTGCATTAAGAGTCTCAGGTTTAGTGATACATGATGAAAGTGATACTGTAGACTGAGATGGTGACATTGCAGTATCTCAAGGTATGGTTGTTGTCACAGCAGCAGATGTGGTGGCAGGTGCAGTGGAGTGAATCTGAGGTGGATGCATGAAGACTTGTATGTTTCTTTCTGAACGTAACTTGTCTGCCTTCTCCTTATGCTTTTTTCCTTTTGAACGAGAAGTCAGAGCAGTCTTACCCATCGACATTAAATCAATGGACTGGCACAATGCTGCATGTGAGTTACTTTTATCCTTTCTAATCAATGGCTTGAATCCATCATCAGTCAGCTACTGGTCTTGAAATTCACATCAAGGGTTGATCTGAAAACAAATAAATTCCTTAACATGTACCATTTGCAACAGAGATATTTACATACTCTTGATTACCCAAAATCAGAGTGAAACTACCAAATTACTGATTTTTTAAAAATAATTTTATTTTCTTTAAAAAAACATATCTTATACAGAATAAAGTTTTAACCCTGTATTAATCTGTGTCAATAACCCCCAATCAAAAAAAAACCCAAGAATATTTTTCTAACATCCTAAGCACCTTACATGGATTTGGTTAAAATCCATCAAATTGAAAAAGAAAATGACTTAATTATAACAGGGTTGATTTAAATTTGACAAAAAGCCCTTCAAAAGTAAATACCACCCTAAGAGAGTGAATTGTCTGAAAAATCTACTTATGTCTGCTTGTAATCCGATAAACCAGTCCCCAAACCTGAGACTACTGATTACTCACAGGGACTGCAAACTATTTAAGAACTGACGCAGATGTTTCAACCTACCATTATGCCTCAAACAGAATAACAATTTAGCACCAATGTTTAGCTTGGACATTCACACTGCAGACTTACATCAATTTGATTAACTACTCTACTTATATATTATTCAATGATGCTGCCAAACTTGAGGTTATCAGCTGATACAATATTTTATTTTAGTCAATCAATAACTTGGCAGATTTCTACATATTTAGCAATGTTTGGCTGGGCCAAGTAAAATTCATCGCAAAGGCAAGTTGTGGCCAAGGTCACTACTGACAATAATGGTTAATGCCGCATTCCCTTTGCTAAGCACCAAATAATAAGCTAACAAGATATTTTCAATAATTTGATACATCAGAATGGACATTGCAGACAAGCTGTTTCATTTCTCTTAAACTTACCGAGATCACAGAATGATGTTGGCTTGTTGTGATGCTAGACTGGTCTTCATTTCTTCGACATATAAAAGATACCGATATGGAGATGTCTGTTGACCAACCAGTCTAATAGACAAATCTAATCGAGTGCTTGGATTGAACAAACAAATATGTTAGGGCAAGCACCTAAATGATCCATACTGCAACCCTGGACATTTCCAGTACTGCAAGAACTCGAAAACTTTAATTCACGATCAGTTCAATTACAACTTAATTGTGTATTTTTTTCTGTCATTTTTAAAATTCAAAGACCCCACTTGGGAAAATACATGATGTGCCATAATAGTCATTTATCTCACTGTCAGATTCTGTAGTTTATACTAGAGGCTTTTCCAAGAAGGTGGTGCTTTAAACCTGCTCAAAATGGCTATGTTCAAAATAGGCATCAAAGTATGCTTCAATGCTGATGGTGCAGAGGTGTCCAAATGTGTGCATGTATGTGAATTGCATGGACGTGTCCAAAAGTGCTTATGTGAGGTAAAGGGTTAACTAATTTAAAGTTACAATGACAGATTGACTTGAGTATTGTGAATAAAAGCAGGAAAAAACATGTTTACACATCTATTTACATGACATGTCTTTACTTCAATAATATCTTTCTTGCTAAAATGCTTAATTTTTCAGCACTTGATATGCTCCAGTGACCATTTAAAGCAGTAAGAAACCATTGTTTGGCTATGAAACACCATTGATTGCAGAAAGCAGGTGACCAATGAATACATGACTTTTATAAGGAAAAATCCTTAGGGGATAATGAGAATCAATATGACTTGTAAAGGAAAATTCCCAAGGGGATAATGAGAATGGCCAGAGACCAGGTCACCATCCAGTAAAGGTGCAGGTTTTCACCATATAGGGGCAGGTTGGACTGCATATGATTTTTCCTTTGTAAACAACAAAGTATGACCATTACCTGACTCTTGCATTTTGTCTCTCCATCTTTTCCTTGAATTTCTGATCTTCCAGTTCCCTAACAGATATAGAAAATACATCTGAAACATCCTCTTTCATTTAAGCCTCATATTGATTACATTAATTTTGTTATTTTGTCCTCTAAGCTCAAAGCTGTCATAATAAATAGCAAATCCACTACATGTACAACCATATGACATGCATTTTTAACTAAACAAAATCAGTCATGTCTTTGACCAAAGCATTCAGACACCCTAAATTTTTTTTGTCTGAACAATATTTAAATGCACTTTAAATAATAACAACAATGATAGTAATAATAATAATAATAAAGACTCTATTTTCAGAGGGTAACTTAATTAGCTACAAATGAGAAATAATCTACCCTCTATTATGTACTTATAAAATACAAGCTAATAATATGTTCACACACACACACACACACACACACACACACAGAGTATATAAACAACTACCGGCATTCACATAAATGCTACATCACTGAAGAAATGAAATGATGCATGGGGGTGTGTGTTGTAACATGTCCTTTAATAAGTACACCATCTTTTATGATTCCATCCATCAAATACACCTATCATACATGGAAGAGATGCTTGCAGCTGATTTAATATCATGTGGAATGTTATTCCAAACAAGCGCACCTGAAAAAATTGAAAGCTATTTTTGAATAGCTCCTTTTTTGGCTTTGGTACTATGAAATATTGCCCTTTTAATGATCTTAGATTTGGGGTACCGGTTGATTCTGTTTCCTGGAAAATGGTGTTTAGGTAAGTGGGGGCAGATTTTGAAAAAACCTTGCACATTATTTTGGCCTTTCTCAAAAACATTCTTTCTTGTATTGGCAATACTTTGAACGTAAGCATTGCAGTTTGAACATTATCTGTTTGCTGATCAAGAATAATTTTATATGCCCTTTCCTGGAGTCTGGAAATTTTTCTTATATTTGTAGCAGTTGTGTTCCCCCAAATTATATTACAGTAGTCAAGATGCAGTTGAATGTAACTTTTGTAAAAAGTAACTTTGTAATGTAATGGAATGAAGGCCTTGCTTTTCTTTAAGAGCCATTGATAGTGGCCATTTGAAAGGATTCTTTTTCATTTCATGTTGATATGACTCTCTCTTCAGGACATTTAGTGATGACAAAGTTTGTCAAGATGGATATGGTGGTGGTCATAACTGATGTCAGGTTGGCAATATGGCAACATGGCAACAATTTCATTTAGAATAACTAGCAGCAGAGGAGATGAACAGACCACTTGTCTGAATTGTCATATGTCTAAAAAATAAAGCTTCCTACCAAAATGAAATCTCAAGGTCGATAACGTTAAACCAAAGCCTCTAAATGACCGAGAGTTTCTCTAATTGGGTTAGCTCATTTTGTTATTTTATCTTTGACTCTTTGTTTTTATTTTATGGTGTGTTTCGTTTACTTGCTGGGTCACTCAATTTTGGTCGTTCACCTCCTCTGCTGCTGTAATTAAATCATTGTTATATCAATAATGATTGGAGAACCACACTCAGCTAGATTAGCTCGAGAGCGACTAGAGGCAATTAAAAAATATTTACCTGTCCGTGATTCTGTCAAGCAACAACTACAAGCGCGTCAGGAGTCTCAGGTTGAATTTGCAGAAGGTGCAGAACAATTATTTAAACCTGGTACAGAAACTACTAAAGGTCTTCTTCCTACGTTAGAGAAGACTGCTGAAGCAACTGGAAAAATAGCAGAAAGAACTAAGAAAACAAAGAAGATTCTACGAGAACTTCCAGCTGAAATAGCTGCTGCTCAACCAATGCAAGAAATACTTGAAGGTATTGACCAAGCTCGTGCTGAAATAGGTGATATAAAAGATCGTATACCAGAACCAGAGGAAAAACCAGAAGGAATTAAAACTGCGCTGATCGATAAATTTACTGAAGGTGCTATTATTGAAATCAGAAACGTTAAAAACATAAAACAATTAGCTGCGGGAGCCGTGAAAAGTTTTGATAATAAAAAACAATTTCTAAAGCCTGAGTATCATGGTCATTCTATAGACAGTGAAAATTGGTATAAATGGATATTTCGCGTACATTTTAAAGTTGATCAGGCCCGAAATAATGATCCAAGATATATTGATTATAAAAATGAGATAGATAACTACATTGCACAACAACAACAATTATCATCACTACCACAACAACAATCATCAATACCACCACTACCACAACAATTACAATGACAACATCAACAACAATTATCACCACTACCACAACAACAATCATCAATACCACCACTACCACAACAATTACAATGACGACAACAACAACAACAAAAACCACAATCTCCAAAATCACAAACACCATGGGAGGGATCACTGCGTAGATATCCAGAATCACCAAAAAAAGTAAAAAAACAACAACAGAAACCAAGTGAAGAGGAAGAAGAAGAATTTCAAGATGCTCCGGGTGCAACTGGAAGTGGCCTTACTACTCAAGTAAGTGGCCTTATTACTTGTCCCAATAATGTCCTTGCCATTGTTGAATGACTAGAAATCCTCATTGGAGGAAAACGAATTAATGAAGCAGCTGATATTTGTAAACGATTATTTACAGGCGGTATCATGGATATTAATGTGTATCAGTCTCTCATTAATGAAATCGCCAATGATTACCACAGTGATTAAGTATATAATTAGATACAATGACTATAATAAGATGATCATACATAATACTCAACGTGGACCAACTATGGTCAGGGTAATAAATTCACGATTACCGGTATACAAAACGACCTATGGAGATGGACTAGGTGATGTTGTTCAAGGTCTATTTAGAAGGATAGCCCCAAAAGCAATACCGATTGCAAAGCAACTGGGAATGAAAGCTATTGATGTTGTTCGTGAAAAAGGTATTGGTGTTGTTGGTGATGTTGCTAGTAAGGCATTCTCAGCAATCAAGGATAGACTAGCACGATTAATACGACGAAAACCTCAGCCACCAGTGAAACTGGCCAGCACCGAAGTGATGCCTGCAAATATTAGTAAAATAAAAAATCAAGCTGCTAATCAAAAACTAGCAGAGTTAGCTGGTGTACCAATGTCAGAAAAAGAAAAAAATATAACTGCTAGTCTAATAGCTGGAAGTGGTCTTCGTGTTAGATGATAATTGTTGTTGTTGTTGTTGTTATAGGGTTTAATGCCATTTTTCAGCACAAGATAGGCTATACATGGCGGCCAGTATTAATGGTGGAGGAAGAACCCGGGAGAACCCGGAAAGAACCACCGACCCACGAGAAGCTACCGGCAAGCCTTCTCACATAACCACATTGGCCGAGCCCGAGACTCGAACCCACACAGACAGAGGTGAGATGGCAGTGATCCGTAACGGTGAGCGCTTTAGACCACTCGGCCACTCGAAGCCCCTTAGACGATAATAAATATAATAAAGATGTTCAAACGTATATCTGATCCCACATTCGACATGGACACACCAGTACTCAAAGATGAATCGGTGCGTGATTATCAGTATTATTCTTATGATACACGTGTACCTGACGCACGAGGAAGAATTGAATTACAAGTTCAGGATACAAGTAGATATTTCTTGCCCGCTGAAGCATTTATCGAAATAGAAGGTAGACTCTTACGAGTAGATAATAACACATATGGAATTGGTGATCGAGTTGGTTTTGTTAACAATGGTGTCATGGCTTTATTTAACAGTGCCATATACATCATTGATGGAAAGAATATTGAATCATGCCTGGAAAATGAGGACGTTGCCATGACGATACTTGGTCTTGCAAGATACAGCGATGATTACTCAAGATCAGCTGGTCCATCAATGATGTTTGCAAAGGATACAACTGATCATCCAGAAAACAGAAACGTAACACTAAATGCAGCTGGAACTGAAGTTGCATCAATGAATGAAAACTTCAACTTGGGATTCGCATCACGTCAAACAATGTTAAACAGTGATGAAGAATTTTCATGTGCGATTCCACTGTCACATATATTTGGATTCTGCAGAAATGTTCGGAAGGTTATATTTGGCACTAAACACACAGTGGTACTTGTTAGAAAAGCCACCAACAATAATGCAATATGGCGTGATGCTGCCGTTGCTGCAGGTAAAGACAAAACTTTCATTGTGGATGCCAACAATGACTCCATTGATTACCGAAGAACAATGGTTACTTTCTTTTATGGACAGTGGTGGTAAATCAATGTTGTCATGGTTGACTATGACCACAGATAGTATTCAAGGTGCCGTTGCTGGTTTATTTACGTGGCAGATAGCATCACAGCAGGGGGTGTCAGCACCACGACATATATTTATTGCGTTTCAGGAAAATGCCAGAGTAGACTCACAGGAACAAAATCCAATGGTGTTTGATACGCTTGGAGTTAGTGAAGTTTCTTTGAAGATAAATGGACACCAAGAACCTTCCGAAGAAGTGTTGCTAAATTTTGAAAATAATCACATTGCACGTGCATATCATCTCTTGATGACATTTATGGGGCGTGATCAGAATGTTGATTCTGGTTTACAGATATCTCAGCGTGATTTTACAACACTGTATCCAATATATTACTTTTCACTAGAACACTTAGATTTGTTCAGACAATCTGTCATTGATATACACTTTCGAGCTCATTTAGCTCGACTGCCCGCTGGTGATTATAGGGCAATCGCTGTTATACTCAGTGATAAATCAATGTTACTTGAAGGTGTTGGTGGATGAATGAGAGTTGTTGATGCTCCGGTAGAAAACATGTAATTAGATCGTTTATGATATTATAATGTCATATAATCACATCCGTGTTACCCTGACTCCTGGTCAGATTAAAAGACTACAATCAGCATCAAAAGATAACTGTGGAATAAAACTATCGCTAAAAAAAGAACAGATCGCAGGTGGTCAAAATAAATTATCTCTTACAGAACGTCAGCTCAGGCATTTCAATGAAGCCAAAAAATCAAATAAAGGTATAAAACTTAATCTTTCTGTGGGTGCCATTAAAGACATCACTAAGACAGGTGGTATATTTCCACTTCTTGCAGCTATACCAGCATTAATAGCCATTGCAGCCCCAGCTGTTGCAAAAGCGGCTGCGTTAGACACTGTTGGAACCGCCGCTGGAATGGCATTAAAGAAAGCAACGGGTCAAGGAATTATACACGCAGAAAACTTAAAAAAAAGATCACGGGCAAAACAACATGGAAGACGTCTAAGAGCACCAAACGTGCCACAGCTGGGCTGTCTAAGATTATCAGGCCAAGTATACAGTCACGGTCTAAGATTGCCAGAACCCCATATTCATGGTACGGAAAGGGTCTAAGACTTCCCGGGACAGTTCATTGATTCTGCCCATGTCCAATTTTGATTTACTTGATGCTGCTAAAAATTAAAAATAAAAAACTTCAGAGGCGTTTTTATGCGTGATCAATTACCAAAACAACCAAACAATATTGAAGCTGGTATTATTAATCTCGATAAAAACTCTGGTCATGGCACTCACTGGGTTGCATATGCAATTGATCCACGTGGAATAATTTATTTTGATTCGTATGGGTTGGCGCCACCAAAAGAATTTTTAGAATATGTTAGCAGCATGCAAAGTATTCCAATCTGGTATTCAACATTACCAACACAAAAATTAACTGATCCGCCAATATGTGGTCGTGAAGTACTCACTGTACTTGATGCTATTTCATCATCAACAACGCCACCTCATAAAGTCGTGCATGAATATACTAGGTTGTCACATTTAAGCAGACATTAGTAAATATAATGGTAGATATTTATGGAAGATCTTCTCGTGGTAAAGCTCATCAGCAAGGTGATTTATCTAAATATGCAACTCTTGACCAGCTCAGAAATGAAATCAATGATTTATTAAACATTACAAGTGTGGATCAAAATGAAGTCGTTGTTTTTCAGGATAAACAAGGACGATCAAAGACAAGTAATATACAACTGCCAGATGTACTCATGCAAATTCCTACCGCGGTTGTTAATAATATTGTTACTTTTACTGATCAAGGTAAAATACAAGATTCCGGTAAGTCAGTTAACGATTATATCAAAAAAGCTAGTGACTCATTCATGGGTAACATTATCATGAATCGAAATAAAATTATAGACCTTGGAAACCCAACCGCAGATACAGACGCTGCAACGAAGAAATACGTCGACGATCAAGAATCTAAGTACATATTAGCCAACGGTGGAATAATGCATGCATTTCTCAACATGAATAATAATGGTATTAATAATCTCAGAACACCAGAATTAGACTTTGATGTTGCAATGAAAAAATACGTCGATGATAAGGAAATTCCAGTAACAACTTCGTTAACAACAATCAATGATGAAATGACCGCATTTAGAACTGATTTTTCTAATCACGTACAAACGTTTCTAAATTTTCGTAGAAATATAAACAGATCTATTAATGAATTTTTTGGAAGTCCACCAACTGTTGACATAAAACTCTCCGATGTTAACACGAAACTCAATGATATTGTCAGTGGAATCCCTAATATTGTTAGTAGAACTAATCTGATTAAAATTCCACACAGACAAATTAACAATATCGTGTACACAGTAGCATCAGGATCATCAACATGGACACCACAAAATAACAGTCTCGAACATACCGCAGAAGTAACTGGGTTATACAGGCTGTCCATGTATGGTTTGGAAATTACTGCGGCCACTTCATCATCACCGAATGTACATTATAATCCTCTACTGGTGATGCTGAATAAGAACACCAAAGAAACATTTACGTTGACATCAACGGAAATGCCCCCGAGACATTACTGGTGGTGTCTGGAATTCGTAGCTGAAACTCCTTAATTAATTACCTAATTAAATGACAACGTCATAGTATAATGAATCAAACCCAAGGACCCCAGTCCCACATCGACGTTGAACGTCACAGATACAATCAAATTTGTAAATGTCAGATTGAATTAAAAAATATCATTGACGATTATAAAGTAAAAGTAAAAAAATATCGCAGACGTATGGTTGTTATTGATATAATTGTTTACTCAGTTTCTGCTATTATTGCTGGAGCCGGATTATTATTATCAACAATAACAATGACAGCGCCAGCAGTTGTAACAATTGTCGTTTCAACTTCAACAACTATCACAGGCATTCTCAGTATTATCGCTAAGAAGATATCTGCATGTACAAATGATAAATTACACGAGTATATAATGAAATTACATACAGTAACAACAGCTTATTCTAAACTATCGTCATATATTTCGTCATACCTCAGCGATGGTAAAATATCTGATGAGGAGTTCGCAATGATAATGAAAACCTATGATGAAGTATTCCTTGACAATAGCCAAGGCAAAAAAATGGAGAATTAAATTCCCGATTTAAAATAATAACAATAATAAAAATGTCTATATTTCGGTATTAACATTTCAATTCCAGCAAAAGAGATAGCATTAGCACAATTACAGGTTTATTATAGCTGGCCAAATATTAGATCAAAACTATTCGGTGGACTACAACCGAATAATTCATTAGTATTTGCAAATAAGAATAAACCTGATGGAACTCCTGATTGGCAAGTAGTTAGTATTCCAACAGGCAGTTATCAAATAGAACAGATCAATGACGAGTTTCAATGCAGAATTAAATCTATTACAGGAAAAGAATCAAAAATAGCAATTACTACTTACGAACCAACATTATCAGCAGCGATTGAAATAAATTCTCCTGATTATTCAGCCTGAAGTTAAACCAGTTTATAAAGGCCCACCAGAAGCACAATCATCTGATTTCGTTACAGATAAAAAAATATTTATAAAACTTCCAGAATATCATAAAGGTAATAAATATCCATGGATAGGACCTCCTGGAGGAGAAGGACATGATAGATTTATAGATGGATCAACACAATATTTTTTGGATATAACCATAAGTAAAAAAAATAAAATAAAATTTTTGACGACAATTAATGTTGAGCAAATTAATAATGTTTTTAATCCAATTAAATCTGAATACGAACGTGTACTTAATGATCTACAAAATTTATTTTCCAACATCAACATTTATTACGATGATATAAAAAATCAGATAATTGAAACAATACAACATTTGAATCAAGTTGTATCAGACATAGAATATGTAAATAAGGTTTCTGTTGATAGAGAGAAAAGATTAATGAATGCACCTGACGATAGTTATTTTAGGAGCTATATAGTTAATGAAGACGACCCAATTCAGCGTATACATAGTAGAAAATTATTTAAAACAGTATTTCTTAAATATTATAAAATAACAGAAGAACAGCTGCCAATGTTTACAATTCCAGGATTTAATCATGAGGAAATGAAGAAATCAATTAATGATCTTATTGATGAACATTTTAAAAGAATATGTGATTCATGGAGAAAATTAATCCTGCCACCAACTATTCTTAAATATAATAATGATCCACATGGTGGAGGCTGCCATATCTCCCCTAGTATTGTTAATATAACATCAACAATCGCAGTCAATCTAGTATGTGACATAATTGATGGCAGCTATCAAGTAGATCTTTCAAAGTCTAACCAGGCTCAGCAAGGATATATATTATATTCATTCAGTCCTCAAGCTTCACCTGGATGGTTAATTGTATCTGAGCCAATTAATCCCGTTTATCTACGTGTACATAATCCGTTATTATCAAGGATACATTTTAAACTTACTGACCAGACTGGACACCTGTTGGATCTAAGACAAGAATCACTAAATATTAATCTGTATGTACGCTCATAGAGCGTTATCGTAGAATGTTCGAGTAAATTATAAAATAAAAAAAATAATCTGATTCTGAAATAATATTTTTTTTTACTGATTTTTCATAATCTGATTGGCTAAATGGTACTCTGATTAATAAAATGGTTACAAATTTCTCGATCTGATGGATTAAATGGTACTCTGATTAATGAAATGGTTACAAATTCTTCAATCTGATGGGTTAAACAGTACTCAAAATTGTTAAAATCTGAATAAATAATCAAATTTCTTATAATAATATATGTTTGAGGCAACTCCACATATAATGAAGCGAGATAACTCTGCAGAGCAAAAACTCTGTAGAGTAAATTAAGCGATTATCTCCCTTGTTACTACGTCGTTACCTGTAATATATTACAAACGCAGTTGTATATATGTATTTTAACCTAGCGAATGAAAACTTACACAGAAAATGTAATGTGCGATTATTTTATACAGTATATTTTATGAAGTGTGTTTGGAAATTGAAGTAAATCCATGCTACAGTTCTACAATAACTGATTTTATTCACTACGCCAAGTGTGGCATCTTATATTGATCTGCATGTACACGCCAGGTGTGGCATGTTATATATTGATCTGCATGTACTCTTCAACTTCCAGACTTCCTGTGTAGAATTATCATATTTTATGAAGTGTCTTTGGAAATTGAAGTAAATCTATGCTACAGTTCTACAATAATTGTGATTTTATTCAGTATACTGCTCGTATGTAATTTGCCTGCTTATTTAGTATTGGGTTAACTATATGATAATTTTAAAATGTATGTTTATATGAATCTGAAAGTGGTGCAGTGTTATAACATTGGATTATCATACTGAGAGCCGCGAGTTCGATTCCTGTGGCTGACAAGTGTCGACAGTATCGGAACGATGCCATTTTTTCTTAAAGGATGGGGAGCAAAGCTCCAAGGAATTCAATAACATCTCATCACGTTAAACAACATGGTGAGTGCGTTTTGCACTTACCCCAGGGTTTGATTTGGTGGGGGGTTATTGAATTCGCAAGCTCCCTAAAATAATCAGTAGCATGCGTGAGCTCTCTACTTCAATGAAGGGCCCATAAAGAAACATTCAGAAAGAATGTTAGCCAATAGAAACAGCACATGGGGTGCCAATAATGGTCATAAGAAAGACATCATCATGCAAAAGGACCCCATGAAAGACACAAAGGCTATCAAGGGGCCCCATTGACGGGTAACCACTTATGATGCTACTGATTATTTTTGTTATTTTTAATAATATATAACATATAATAAAAATAACATATAATAATGATAATAATAATTACAGCAGCAGAGGAAGGTAAAGGTTAAAAACTTGAATGTCAATTATTATTAATTTAAAGAAATATTTATTATATAATGAACTATGAAAATATTAATGATATTATTTCTGCTATTGAAAAATTACAACATGACGGATCAAAGATATCTGATAATCTTGATCCTCAGAAAATTATGTGTGATTTTGAATCATCACAACAACGAAAATTCGATAATAAATAACATTACCATCCGATTATAGATTCATGAAATTAATTTATCAATCTATGTTAGAATCCTTGGCAATGGTAAATGACACACAGGTAAAGCTATTTGCACCTCTTGCACGTTCAATTGAAAAGATTAGATCCGAATTGTCTCACGAGTACGAAAGAAAAAAGATTATAAATAATCATGTAATGCAGTTGAGAAAGATTATGTCATTTGATTCTGTCAAAGGTGAGACAAGTGACACTGAGAGCAGCGACAGTGAAGGTGGACCCTTGACTGTGGTGATGGCTAAACAAAACCCTTGGCAAAATTGACAGAGTCAAACTATATACAGTAAAAAAATATTTATTTATTCTGAATCAGATTATTTTTGTTTTGTTTTTTTATTATTTTAAGTACCATTGACCCACCTACAGAGGACAGAGTTATCTCGTTTCATTATCTGACACAATAGGGATATACTGAAACGTAATCAGCTGATATATATTTTATTGAAAATGTAGATTTTTGTATATTATCTGCGACATGTTTTACTGAAGCAGGGTTAATACCGAAATATTTAGCAGCTGTATATATCGAATTAAATATTATTTCTTGGTCTGTCTGTGTATTTACAGACCTAATAACTCTTGCGTTCTTACAATGATTATTAATGCCATTTTTTCCAAACTTGCAATTCTGACTTTGTGTAACAATTCGTAAATTATTTAAAGAGTTATCAAGTTTATTACCATTGATGTGATCGATTACAAATCCGTTTTTAATGACCCCATGAAAACATTCATAGATGAATTTATGTGATAAATAATGGTTTTTCCCAGCACGGAATTTGAGATAACCAGTATTAATTATGTTACCGACTGGTTTTTTTTAATCGACAGTGCCTGATTACACCATCACAAGATGCTTCATAATTTTTAATTATAGGATGCGTTACAAATTCTTTTTGCTCCATTTGTATAATAATATTATTTGTCTAAATCATTAATTTTGAAAATCTAGCGAGATAATCTTCTGCGGTTTTTATAGGAGATTCGACATTTTTTTTATCGTAATATCGTTTTAGTTCTCTATAATTTTTACCACCGCATTTTACACATAACTGAGTTTTTCCTCTGACTCCAACACCACATTGCACACATGGTTTTGGTCCTAGACTCCCATGTCTGATGCTTTGCATATGGTAGCTGCAGAATTCATTTACACATGCTTTGTTACAAGGAGAATTATATCCGATCATAAGCCAATTACATCGATTCTTTGTTTGAATCATTATATATATATTAAAATTCAATTTAAATATATATTTGTCTTAATTATAATAATGGAGGAATTATCCACAACTGAACCTTATAGAGCTAGATTTGATTTTGACAGACTACAGAAATCTAAATTTAGTTCTTCGATGCAAGATCTGGCTTTAACAAATATGGATATAGCTAAACGTATCCGTGAAGCCAAGAAGGATTTTCAAGACGATGGTGCAGCTCATGTGTGATCAACATTCAGAGTTGGAAATGTTGTCAATACTATAATGAATGATGGACGAGGAAGAGAGATTATTAACCACCTTGACGTTCAAAGATATTTTATTTTAATAACATTTATTGTAAGGACAGACAACGATACTTGGATTATCAGTGACAAACGTGATCCCGTCCGCGTGCAGTCAGGAAATAATATTGTCCTCTTAAATAAAAATTCCAAACCCGGAATACTGACTGGTATTGACAAACCGTATTATGAACGAGCGTATCCTGTGACTGCGGTTGTCTATGCAATATATCCGCTGAATAATAAACCTGACGTCAATGATCTCAAGCCGATGAGACTGTCAGAGTTAAGAATAAATTGTGTAGCTGAACGAGTTACAGAACACTTCACAAACGCGATACGTGGCAATGGTTTAACAGATTTACGACGTAAAAAAATAAATACGTGGCAGAAGCAGTTAAAGATACCAGAGCGTCTATCAGCGACGTTGCTGAGCTGGGAAAGACATTAAAATTCCCAATAACAGTGAAGACGTTAACCAGAGAGATTTTGTATAAATCGAAATATGAATCAAGAGGAGATTTGATAGATATTATTGATCATAACACACACGCATGGACTGTGGCAGTAACAATATTTCCACGAGACAGAACAATTAAATTTTATGATGGTCATATATTTGATTTTATTAGAAATATCAGTAAAAGTGACCCTGTATCTGTTTGGATGTTTCAAAGTTCAGAATATGATTATTATGATCAGTTTGTATGGCCTGGTGGGGATATTTATTGTACAGAATCTCTTCATAGAGAAATGAAAATCTTGCATTAAAATATACTTCTGACGATGTCAAGTTTGGACAATTACTGAATAATTGTTTTACCGTTCCATTAGTTGCTGCTCACTTTGCTCAGGAGAAAAATTCATGGAAACCGACATGATTGGAATTTCTTGAAGATGTCCAGAAAAGTTGTATTGAATATGGGCTCGGTGGATTATGGAATACTAAATACGATTATAGCAACGTTATCTCAGTTGATATGGTAGCATGATATCCTGGAAGTTTTCTTGGATACGGAGAGTGTTCTGAATACTTTAAGAGATTTGGACATCCATCACATGAGATGACCAGAGCTGCAATAAACGGACCCTTACCAGATTTTGACTTAACCGAATTCGCCTATATAGAATCATTTGAGTTTACAGAAAATCTCCATCCGATTACTTATACTTGGTTTGGAAAACATTTTTCAGAAAAATGTTGAGTTCCAATAGTACTATTACGATATATGCTCGATAATAAAATATTGATATCATCGAAGGTAAATGAAGCGATTATATCGTATTGTCCAAGAAACAAGTTTGGTTACCAGAACCAGATAGATTTGATATTGGTGATGTCAGGAAAGAATTTCCTGATCTTAACGAAGATGATATTGATAAAATTGCTGATAATATATCTAAATGCAGGAAAGAAAGCGATGAGAAACTTGCAAAAGATCTTGGTAGAAAGATAATCGGTAAATTTACACAAGGAGGATCATATGATCATAAACGACACTGTACAAGATTAATTATGGACAATGCTGAACTCAATTTTATAATCGCTGATACAACGGAAAAAAACACATTTATAAATCGAAGTAATGCTTATTTATCAGACGGAACCAAACTGGCGATCATGGTCAACCACCACCTTTCGTCAGTCAATCTCCGCATGAGTGGCTGAAATCATTTGTAGATTACTACGAAGAAATAAATCATGATCATAGAGCTATTGATGAATCGTTGAAAGAGTTTAAAAGATTAATCAGTCTACAGCCAGATAAAATACAATGTGAGATAATGCGTAAAGTAATTCCAGAAACTCCTGTGAATGATTTTTTGAATTTATGGAGACCAAATGATTTGATAGTCGCAAGTAGAAAGATAGTACGTGATGAATTGCAAGAGAAATTATTTACGTTACATAAAGAAAAGTTTTCAAATTTACCTGTACCATTATGTTATCACCCATTAGATACTCGACGACAGAATATTGAAGTTGAAATTCCTGGTGGTGGGATACAAAATCTTGTATTGAATGATATTGTTTTGGTTGCTGTTGATGTTGTTGAGAGTGCGTTGAGCATGGATAAATCTCCGTGGACGTTAGAATATGCTATAACGATTCACTTGTCACAAGGATTAACTATTTCTGATACAAATATCTGGATTGTCAATGATCGGATCGAATGGTCAAATTTAGTTTATCTCGCAGTGTCTCGAGTCAGAAGAATATCTCAGCTGCACAGGGTTATTATGAATTTTACAGAAAATGATCAAACTGCTAGCAATGACGTAATAAGAAAAAAACTATTTGGTTATAAGCAATGTGACAAAAAAAATAAGCATGACTTTGATATTGATACTGAATTAATTATGACACTGAAGCAATGACAGAACAATCATTGTGCAAGTTGTAACTGTAATATGCTATGGAAATATTCGAGTAATAATCCAAGATAGTTCACCGTAGACAGAATTAATAGTGATCTTGGTCATACACGTGATAATGTGATGCTGACATGTCTTGAATGTAATCGACATAGAGGTGCTAGTTTACAAAAGTGAACACGGTGGTAATTGTGTGTCCTCAAGAATTACTTGTAATTGTTCACATACAAATCCACGTTGAGGAGCCATCGAATCTAGTCTGTAGATTGCAGGTCTACCTGTGGATCTAACCACACTAGAAATTTTATGTGTAGTCACACTCCGTTGAGGAGCCGTTGAATCTAGTCTGTAGATTGCAGGTCTACCTGTGGATCTAACCACGCTAGAAATTTTATGTGTAGTCAGTTGCTCTTTTTTTACCACCTTCAAGTTCACCAGGTTCATATAAATATCTTACAGTTACATTACCTAATACTGGTTGAGAGGAAGATTCACGTCATTGTATTGGTGCATGTTTCTTTGTAATTGCATTAGCAGGCTTCATAGAAGATACACGAGTAATTTCATTATTTAACGCAGCTATCACACTTGGTAACCTTGCAACCCATTCACGAGATCTCTCCCCGGACTTAAAGTCAGTGGATATTTCCTTTGCATATTGATATCCAAATAACCGCTCAGCAAGTGTTTGATTAAATCGTTCAACGATTGCCTGATCACAATGAATTTCAGTATGTCCTCGTCTGATTTTAATGTTATGTTTTTCATCAATGATGATGCTGCACCAAGAAATTCTTTGCCAGGATCAACATGTAATAGCTGTGGCCATCGCAAGGGTCCTCGTTGATAAATTCGTTCAAACGCAGATGCAACTTCAGTTGCTGTCTTTGTTGATAATGGTTCAGTTTCTTTATATCTACTTGCAACGTCAACGACAGTTAATGCGTATTTGTACGTGCGTGATTGAAGTCTACCAATTTTAATGGTGTCATGTGGTAAAAATAAAATATCTGCTTGATGAACTTCATTAGGGGTGCTGACATCAAAATGTGCGTACTGAATTTTTTTAGGTGGTGGTAGATAAATTTGCCATATTGCCTGTCGTGCTAACCAATTTGCAGCAACAGAACGTGAGACTTTTGCTGCTTCAGCAAGTTTACTAATCGCTGCTCTGCCTCTCCAGTATCCTCTTGGGCTATAATAAACAGATTCCATTATAATAGTTATATAATTAATTACCAGCCCCTAACATTATTTTACCTTTCATAGCAGTTTTTACTAGGAAGCTAGCAAGTTTTTCTCTGAGAGATTTATCGGGTATAGAATTTAACGCATGAATCAATTTCACATCTGCGAGATGCCGTTGTTGTAAATCTTTGCTTTTATACGCAACATCATGAACATGACACGCTTGATCAATCGCATTTATTGGATACTCTCCAGGTCATGGCTGGTCTCGTTCATCAAGTCGGATATCAAGTCGAGTTCCAGGACCACAACAATTATATCCAGGAAGATGTTTCTCACCAGGGTATTTAGCCCACGGAGCTCCTGGTAATTTCCCTAATGAAGCAGCAATATCACCACCTGTCTTTGTCGATGAAATAAATTTATATTTTCTTATGCCACATTTTACACATTTGCCTGTAATTGCACATCTTTTATTTTTTGTTGTTATTGTTGTTAATCCAGTGGTGGACGTGGGTACTCTGCATCGAACACAATATAAACTCATATTATTTATTATATGGATATAATTGACTTCTCAGCGACACGAAAGCAAGAACCAGTAAAGCACCATCCAGCACTACCAAATTCTATCAGAATGATAATAATAGGCCCATCTGGATCTGGTAAGTCACAATTATTGCTTAATCTAATAATGAGATGTTTCAAGTTGGATAAATTATATTTGGTAGCACCATTTGTAGATGATCAACGGTGTTATGAAGTACTTAAAGATTATAACGAAAACGCAAAATTGCTGAACGAAGACGGCGATGATGTTGTTGATTTTATTACCGATATTGATGAAGCCCCATCCATAGACGATCTTGATAGATTTATTAATAACCTAGTAGTATATGACGATATTATGTTAGATAAACAATCAAATCCAGCTCAGATATTTTCCAGAGGCAGACACAAAAATACTGACGTGATTTATGTGACTCAGCGATATACACAAATACCTAAAGTGATCAGAGACAACTGCAATATTTTAGTCGTGTTTAATGGAGCAGATACACATACTCTGCGAAATATTCATCAAACTTGGTGTTCAGGGGATATGGACATAATCAAGTTTAAAAACTTTTTTTCAAAAGCACAAGCTACTCCACACAGATTTATTACAATAAATTTACATGATCCAAGATCCAGGTATCGTATAGGTCTTGATAAAATTTTTGGTTAATTACAGCAGCAGAGGAGGTGAACGACCAAAACTGAGTGACCCGGCAAGTAAACGAAACACACCATAAAATAAAAACAAAGAGTCAAAGATAAAATAACAAAATGAGCTAACCCAATTAGAGAAACTCTCGGTCATTTAGAGGCTTTGGTTTAATGTTATTGACCTTGAGATTTCATTTTGGTAGGAAGCTTTTTTTTTAGACAAAGGACAATTCAGACAAGTGGTCTGTTCACCTCCTCTGCTGCTTAACTAGGCAGCATTAGAAGTCTTGTAATGAAAACCCCATCTTCATATAACCATCCATTTAGGTGGAGTAATGATGTCAAAATTTTCAAGATCACCATTGTGGTGGCCATATTGGATGTATGAACAGAGCCATTTTCATTTAGGACCAGCTAAACATCATAAGAAGTCTTTTGGTGAAAATCCCATTCCAATCTGATTTTCTGTTCTGCAGTAATGATAGCAAGATTTTAAACATCGCAACTGCAGCAGCTATATTGGGCATTAGAGCAAGAGAAAGTTACATTTAGGACTAACTAGACTTTATAAGAAGTCTTTTTGTGAAATCCATATGCTAATATGACTATGCATCAGGAAGCATAGCAATAACAAGATTTTCGATGTGGCTCTTGTGGTGGCCATATTGCCTGGAATGAACATGTGTGTAAAATTTCATGGCATTTCATCCAAATAGTTAAGGAAAAGCATTGATAACAAACTTGTGTTAATGGATGGTTGGACAACAGTCATCAGATGATAGTCATTCCATTCCAGTTTATAACCAGAAGAGCTGAAACCACATTGTTGCATGGTAATATGAAATATATTTTTCTCTTTCTGTTTAGTGTACTTATATTCAGAAAACTCTGCTCTTAAGTGATCCATTAACAAAATGGATAATTTTCCACTTTAGTTTTAGTGAAATAAAACATTCAAAACCTAACAATTACAGTGATAAATTGAACTTGCAGAAAAAGTAATACAAATGAAGATATTAATGCTGTACTAAAACTGTTCATAGCAGCATATGAGAAATGAAAGACATGAGGGAAAATGTACAAAAAAGTACATCTAAAAGTAAAGCTCAGTAAGGTCATAAAAACATAACATTATCAAGCAGCAGCTAAGAAAGTACATATATCATCAGCACATAAGAAAAATAAATTTTAATACCTCTTCCTACGTTTTATCTCCTCATTGAGCATCTGTTCTTGTTGTTCATGTTTGTGCTTCATTTTGTTTTCTACATCTTGCATCAGCTCAACATGCTGCTGAATCAACTTATCAGGATAAGTTGGTTCTCTCTTCATTTGTTCATTTTGTTCTTCATTCATTCGTTTCTATAATATAATTATCATGTATTATTCAGATCCAACTGCAAACTGCATAGATCCAGATCCACCATCACATAATGCACAGGCAGATCTGGGTCTATGTTATTTGCTGGCATGTATAAGTAAGCAAATACAATGTAGCTGATTCAGATTGAAGACATTACAGCCATCATTTGCTCTGATTCAGAAGCAAAATATTTAGCTGGAAGAATTTTTAAATTAAACTATTTGTTGCCTTAAATGTAACACAGAGTTCCTAAATTACCACATTTGTTAGAACATGTCTAGTGATTGTTATGTCTCACTGAAATTTGCAATGATTTGTTATCCAAGGCCATGGGATGCTGCCAAGCATTGTTTTTTGAGAAAGATACAATAATGCCTATTTCAACAAATTCAAAAAAGGCATATTCCTTCCAAATTTTCTGATAGATATTACCTACTGATTTACAAAATAAAAATACATGCTTTTCAAACAAATTTAGTGCATATTACCTCACAAAGAAAACCCCACCCCATGGATTATTTAAATGTGTTTATTTTACACAATATGCTGTCAATAACCATAACTCATTCAGAACAGGCAGGCACTTATATGTTCTGTCAAGGAAAAATCATCATGATTGTAATAGTCTTATTTGACTGGTTCCTGAATGATATACATAAAAGTCAAGCCCCAAAGAAGACCAGAAACTAGACTATTTACCATACAATTAGTTCTGCTGTTATTTTCTTAGTTAGAAATCCCATCAATTCTAAGTATTTCATAATAATTATAATTTGCTTATTGGGTGACAGTGACCTAATAATATTAATGAAGGAAATTCAGCAAATTTTTGTTCCATGAAAATGATGATAATCATCCTTTAATCTTAAAAGGCAATACAATTTGGGAGTTATAATGGGTAAGATAGAACATTTAAAATACTGAGCCATAAATTTGACCTTGCATGTAACAGCACCCTTAATCTGAAAAAGCTTTAAAGTTATTGAGCAGACTGAAGTGAAAAATGTGATGAAAGGACACCCAATGCAGTACACAATGCATGTTTTCATGATGATACAAAAGTAGACCAGGTTCATCATTTAGTCTCAGATAGATATAATGTTAGAAAACAGAATGGAAAGAGTCATGAAGAAATTTAAAATACTGTGCTGAGACCATGACCTTCAAAATAGGATCCCCAGTGTGTTACGCAACACACCTATTGATTCTGTGTTTACCAAGTGTTATCCCTTAATCATAAACAGGTTTTAAATTAAAATACAGGAGAGAAAGGGTAATGAAAAACATAAAATATTATAATATTCTCACACCATCCCATTTGATTGTATCCTCCTACCAATTTTAAAAACAGAAGGCATGACGATATAAAAAATGCAAAGAACTTAGTCATTTCATTCATTGATTTATATGTTCTAATCTGATTGTCACCAGGGGTTCCAACACTGTCAACTTGTTTGCATTTCAAATCAAATGGGAGTTTTCTTTAACAACATGGTTTCCATACTTACTTGGGTCAGTCTATGTTTTCTAGCAACAGATGTGATGTTGTTCATCGTCTCTGAAAATCTCAGTAATTCCGTAAATTTTGGATTTATATCTCTTTGAATACATGTATGCAAGAGTTCCTCCTATTTATTTGTTCAATTTGTTTTTGAAATATTAAACTAGACATTGCAAATATTGGACTCAGATACAGTTGTTATTGAAATAGACTATTCTAAAAACCAGAAAGGGACAGTGAGCAGTCTGTTTGATTGATTATATTGGGAGCTTCCATTTGCATTGACACACCAATGATTCAACAGTTTTAGGGATCCTTAGGTGACAATCAGTTTAGAACTTATAAATCAATTAATGAAATTACTAAGTTTTGTGCATTTCTGATATCCTTCATGGGTTTTGTTTTTAAAATTGGTAGGTGAGTACAAACAAATAAATACAAATGTATAACCCTTTATCTCATAGAGTCTATTGCTTCATAGGCACTAGCACATCAGGGTCTGTGTTGTTTGTTCTATATGGATTAGTCCTAACAAAATGTGATGGCAGATTTAGCTCTATTTGTTTTGAAGTTGGATAAACCTATGTACAAGTATAAATATTTATACCTCTATGTAATAACTGCCTGCCCATAATGATCTTCAAATGACTACTTTCAAATGATTCAATTAGTGGTCAGTACACAGGTCTTAGAAAACAACAGACAAAGATTTGCTCATTTTTCTTTATGTTTGCATTCTTTTCTGTAGGTGGACCAGTAAAACATGTATTAGCTTACACCTCAGGGAATGCTGCAATGATCAGCATTTGTCTCTATAGTTGGGCAATGAATATACCAGTTCTCAGGTTTAACAAGGAATATTTTAGTCTGTCTTGCATAAGTTTTAGAGATAAGCTGTATCATCAGATATTTAAACTGGCATCATTTATATGGACAGTGTAGTTAAATTAACAGTGCCATTAAGGTAACACAAAAGTCTGGACAGTTTTTCTACCTGCAATTTCTTAAGAATCTCATCATTCCTTTTTATGATAGCCTGGCGTCTTGCATGACCAGCCTGAAAAAAACAAACAAAAGAGAGCAAACAACAATATTTTGGTTTAAAATGTCCAAGACTGTAGGCATATTGTATGTTTCTCTATTATGTATCTTCTAAATATGTAAATTTTGTACTGGAACTTACACCTATAATTATGAAAACTTTTCTTTGAATCCATAGCATGTAAAATAGGATATGTAGACATACTTATGGACAAAGAGCCTGACAAAAAAGGATCCCATATACATCCCATAAATAGAAATTAGTAGAGCAAAATCAAGAATCCATAGAACTGACTGATGCTACATTGTCTGAAAAAAGTTTAAAGGAATTAAAGATAAGAGCCATTTCTTCTTTTTAACTGTTGTAGCCATGCTGGGTGTATGAATGGCACCATTTTCATTTGGGACAAACAAGATAACTTTAAAAGACTTTTGGTGAAAACCACATGTTGATATGACCATCTATTCAGGAGAATTAGTGACAAGGTTTTCAATATGCTTGTTGTGGCAGGCATATTTTTAAGTCAGATCAGAACCAAGCAGATATTATAATTAATCTTTCCACATAGCAGTAGCAATAACAAGATTTTAAGATGGCCACTGTTGTGGCCATCCTGGATGTCAGATTGCCACCATTTACATTAAGTACCAAGTAAACATCACAAGAAGTCTTCTGTTGAAAACCCAATGCTGATATGACTTTCTTTCCAGGAGGTAGTAACAAGATTTTCAAGATGGCGACTTTGGTGGTCATATGGAATATCAGTTTGGCCTAATTTGTATTTATGACCAACCAGATACCATTGGAAGTTTTCTGTGAAATTGACTTTCCATTCAGGAGTAATAGCAGTAACAAGACTGTTCCTGTGGTGGTCATACTGGATCAGCACCATTTTCACTTGAGACCAAGCAGGCATAATAAAATGTTTTTTAGTGAAAACACCATGGTGATATGACCATCCATTCAGTTTGAGTAGTGATAACAAATATTAAAAATGGCCATTGAAGTGGTCATAGTGGATGTCTGGATGGCAGCACCATTTCATTCAGGTGCAATTAAACATTGTAAAACCCATACCGATAGGAAGAAGTAGCTCTAAGTTTTTAAGATGGTTACCATGGTGGCCATATTGGATTAGCACCATTTTCATTCAGGACCAAGTAGACGTGAAAACAACATTCTGGAGTAGTGATAAGATTTTCAAGATGGCCATTGCCATATTGGATGTTTGAGTGGAACTATTTTCATTTAGGACCAGCTCGACATCATAAAAAGCATTCTGGAAAAACCCCCAGGTTGATGAGATTTTTTGGTCAGGAGTAGTAGTTATAAAATAATTTTAAAGATGGCTGTGAAGGTGGCAATACTGAACATCAGACTGGCACCATTATCATTTAGGATCAACTAGACATCATAAGGAGACTCTTACTGAAAACACCATGCTAATATTCATTCAGAAGGATGAGATTTTCAAGATTGGCACTTTTATCATGCAGGATCAACTAGACATGTTGAGAAGTCTATTAGTGAAAACCCCATGTTAATATAACCATTCAATAAGAAGTCTATTAGTGAAAACCCCATGTTAATATAACCATTCAATAAGAAGTCTATTAGTGAAAACCCCATGTTAATATAACCATTCAGTAAGAAGTCTATTAGTGAAAACCCCATGTTAATATAACCATTCAATAAGAAGTCTATTAGTGAAAACCCCATGTTAATATAACCATTCAATAAGAAGTCTATTAATGAAAACCCCATGTTAATATAACCATTCAATAAGAAGAAAAATGATAGCAAGAGTATCGAGATTAATTGCTGCCATGGTGGCCAAAATGGATGTCTGATCAACACTATTTTCATTTAGGACAAACTAGATCTTGGAATGAATGTGTATTTAAAGTTAAATGGCAATCTTCCAAGTATTTCAGGAGGAGTAGTGATAACAAATGGATGTCAGAAGATGGACATCCGATGACAACAGGCTATCCTACAAGCTCTTACCAGAACAGCTAAAAATAAATTACTTACATTTGCATGAGATTTACATAACACAAGAACATACCATTCCAATTTGACTTTCACATTTTTAGATGACACATTCTGAGACAATACCAATTTTATTTACATGTCAGACCTGACAATTCTCATCTTCAGCATATTGATATCAAAGAAGAATAGCATCTACAAAAAACTGATCACTAAATTAGATGGGATCTGCTTTTTGAAACCACCTATCACTACAACAATTACTGTAATTTTGTGTCACTGGTACCTGACAGAAGGAAAGGACAAATCTAGGAAAGTGAATGAAATGAAATTTTGTTACAGAAAGTTCCCAGTCTTTAGGTGTCAATAGTCTACAATTTGTGCTTAAAAGGGGAAGTCATTATGTCCGAAAGATATTTCAAGTACATGTATCACTTTACCATACCATATCCAAGGGCACTGACTGATATTCTCTGCAAAGGACTGTATGATCACTTCTTTGTAAGACATCTTGGAAACCTTTTGTGATGACAAATGATGTCATATTTTGATGCTGATAACATTGTCTAGGGAAGCAATACTCATTACAGGGAAACTGGTCTACAAAAGAGACTGAGGGGAATACTTCAATTATCCTTTTGGACAGGTGTGATTTATCTGGACGTTGATAATGACAGAATAAAACTTTCCCAAGAAAATAGTAAAAATGAAATCAGTGTCATAGAAGCTGTCCAATGATCTTGAAAATTTGGTAAAGGTCACCAGAGCTAAGAAAAAGGGTAAAGGGATCTTTTAAAGGCAGATAACTATCCCATTAGGTATAATTTTGTTCTATTGTTCTCAATAAATCTTGCTTATTTATTTTCCTAAGGAGTGTTGTCTCATCTACCCTTGATTCATAAACCCTGCTGCATACAGAAAGCCATCCTGCAATCTTGAAAATTTGCTCATGGCCACCAAATGCTAACCAGATCTTGGAAACCCCACTAAGGCATCTGCAAATAAAGTTTTGTCAAGTTTGGTCAAAATAAATTGGCTTACAAGATGATATTCCTTTAGTAACACAAAGTAGTCCCTTGTAACCTTGAAAATTAAACAAGTCATAATCATACACAAACAAGGTCTTGGAACCTTATTAATTCATCTAAATATTCAATTAGGAATGGTTTGATTCAAAAGCTTCTGAAATAAAAGGTCAATGTGAGCACTATCTCCCTTCCTCCAACCCCCATCAAAGGCAAACCGAATATCATGCTCTGACTTTAAAATTTAGTGAAAAGGTCACAAAAGCTAATGGTAGCCGTACTCTATTTCATCTGCATATCATATTTTGACCAGTGTGATCAACCCATATTTTCAATGTCCTTCACTTAAAACTGAGTATTGCTATGTGACTGTTGAAAATAAAGTTACAAGCAACCAGAACCTAATCAGGCCTTGGAACCTACTCAAAGTATCTTAAGATCTGATTAAGTCTGGTTTGGTTCAATAGTTTTTGTGATATTCTACCACAAGGCAAATGTCATATATTTATGGACAGCACAAATCCAATGTCTTCCTTTGGGGGGGAAGGGGAACATAATGATCTTTCATGCTGACTGCTTTGGATTAATAGTTAAGATACACTTACAAGGTAATTATGACAGATGGATATATGAATGGACTGTACAAAACCAATATACCTCCCATTTGGAGTTGGGTTTGGTTTGTAAAGGCCTTGTTTTTCCATTGAACAATGACTATACAATCACATTAAATAATAATAATAATAATAATAATAATAATAATAATAATGCTTTATTTAGAGAGGATGACTCATTAGTCAAGGACTATTCTCCCTTGAGGCCCTCTTAAGGAGAGTATAACAATGCACATTATATGAAGATATCAATAATTACTGTTTAATATTTTTAGTATTAAAACACTAAATTCCATTATCTATTAGAAACACATACATGCTTATGATATCTCTTTTTAAAGACTCTAATATTTTCAGCAGATTTTATATGTAATGGAAGCTTGTTCCACAGAACTGTTCCAGAGTATTGGAAGCTCTTTTTAAATTGCTCTGTTCTTGGTTTTGGTGCTAGAAGGTTTCCATGTGATACTGATCTCAAACTGGTATTGTGTTGAAAAAGGCCTGAATAAGTCATGAAGATACTCTGGTGCAGTTCCATGTAGACATTTATATACAAGAACTGCCTTGTGAAAATCTATCCTGTCATATATTGTGAACCATTTGAGTTCTGCAAACAATGCTTTTGACGGATGATCAATAGATGCATCTAAAATTACGCATGCTGCTTTTTTCTGAAGTTTACAAATCCTGTCAAGCTCAGATTTAGCACAGTTTCCCCATACATTTGAATGATAATCCATTGTTGGAAGAATATATAACTTGTAGTATAGATTGCAAGTTTCCGTAGATAAATATTTCTTGATTCTGCTGAGTAGGGCAATTTTAGATGACAGAGTTTTACAAAGCTTATCAGTATGGTCATCCCATAATAAATTATTATCTAAGGACACACCTACAAGCTTTTCATGTCTGGCCTTTTCTTAAAGATGATTTTTTATTGCAAGAGATAGTTCTGGGTTCCCTGTCTTGTGCAGCTTTTGTGATGTCCCCAAAATCATACACTTAGTTTTACCTTCATTAATTACCATCCTATTTTCTTGTACCCAGTTCTGGTCTGAGTTTAATCTCATTTGGAAAACTTCAGTATCAGAACTAGATGTATACAAGGTTGCACTGTCTGCAAACAAATCTGTATTTGTGGATTCATTATTTAATGGTAGATCATTGATATAGATAAGGTAGAGGAGAGGACCTAAAACTGAGCCTTAAGGAACCCTTGAATGAATAATGCGAGTTTGAAAGCTAATATTGCCAATGCTTACTTTCTGAGACCTTTGGTTTAAGTATGATCTAAACCAGTTTAAAGAAGGATTGTCAAACCTGTAACAGTTCAACTTTTGCAGCAGAATTTCATGATCAACAAGATCAAAGGCTTTCTTGAAGTCAAGGAAAACAATCCCAGTCATATGTCCATTATCCATTTCCTTTGGCCAAAGATCAATTAATTTGGTAAGTTCTGTTTGGCACAAGTGGTACTTTCTAACTCCTGATTGTGCTTTATGAAACAGAGTGTGTTTCAAAAAATTTATCGACCTGAATTGCTACATCCTTTTCAAATAATTTTGACAATACAGGTAGAATTGATATTGGTCTGTAACTCCTTGGATCCTCCTTTTCTCCTTTCTTAAAGATAGCTGTAACCTTTGCACATTTCAGTGTTTCTGGACAATTACCACTCATTATACTTAAGTTTATGATATGCATTATTGACTTTGTTATTACTGGTGCAGCAATTTTAAGAATTTGTGGACCACTACCATCCGATTCAGAGGATTTATTAATATTCACCTTAATTAGCATATCAAATACATCAGCTTCACTAACATTAGCTATTGAAAAATAATTATCATCAGGAATTTTAGCTCTTATAAATGATAGAAGAGCATCAAGTTCAATTGGGATGTTAGTCTGGTTCTGAGTACTGTTACTGGAGATGCTTATGAAGAAATTGTTGAACATTTCCACAATGTCTTGTACAGGTGTTCATATATCCTCATTTTACTTAAGTCTCGGGGGAAAACAACTGTTCTTGGGTGGGTTCAGCTTTTTTAGATGCTTCCACAATGTCTTGGTACTCTTACTTTCTTCGATAGCATGTTTATAGTAGTTCTCTTTTGCCTTATCTATCAGGTGCTTAGTTTTATTCCTCAACTTTCTATAGCTTTTCATGTCTTTTTCTTGTGGAAATTATCTCTTAGATGCCTAGCCTCATTGATCTCAGGGGTAATCCACTTGGGTGTAATTTGGTGTTTAACCCATTTTGTTTTACTTGGGGTATGCTTGTCTAAGGCTGCATTGAACATCTGATATCATTTGTCTAAGGCAGTGTTGACATCAGCTATATTGCAGACTGATTGGAAGGGTTTGCAAACTAAATCATTTAAGAACATTTTCTCATCAAACTTTTTAAAGTTCCTGTATTGTATTTCAATGTGTTGGCCATATTTAGATGATTTCCGAACATGTCTAGTTAAACAGACTGGATAGTGGTCACTCAATGCATACACTGGCACATTAATTTCACTTATGTTTTCAGATTTATTAGTATAAACATGACCAATGATAGTAGCACTTTTATCTGTTTCTCTACTTGGGGTGTTAAGTAAATGAGTAAAGTTGTAAGTTTCAAAGTTACTTATCCATGTTAATGGTGGAGTTTTCATGTAGTTAATGTTAAAATCACCTAATATGATAGTTTCTAAATCTTCCTTTAGTAATGCTTTTTGAATTTGCACCTCAAATCTATCAAACCAATCAGCTGTGGAACTAGATGGCCTGTAAAATGAACATAAAAGGAATGGCTTTGACTGGGCAAGGGTTACTTCGATCCAGATACTCTCTACCCCAATAGTCTCTAGATCAATACGTCTATTATAACTAATGGAACTGTCTACATAGTAAAGAATACCCCCCATGGATTCCCTATCTTTTCTTTCAAAGCTGAACCCCTGTAGTTGGAGAGCCAAATCATCAGTATCATCAGAAAGAAAGGTTTCACATAGACCTAGAATATTGACTGATCTAGTCTGCTGTAATATTAACTTTATCTCATTCAGTTTAGGGAGAATGTGTTGAATATTTAGGTTGGCTACTTGCAGACCTCTTGAGGAGGCCAAACACATAACAATTTTGATCAGAGGATTGATTTTCAGAAAAGGCAGTATGCAATGTTTTAGGACTCATGACCAATATTTTATAATAACAGGATTGAAAATAATGTTACATGAAGTCAATGTATTTTTAGCAGTTAGTGATTTATATTAAGTTTTTTCTAAATTAACAATGAATGAATTTTATTATATCAACATTATTTTTTTTAAAAAAGCAAAGTTTAAGTTTCTCTAAGAATACTTGTTAACTCACAGTAATGCGGTGAAAAAAATAAGCATTCTCCTGCCTAATCCAACCTTCTTGAAAAAAGCTGAAATTTTTTTTCTTTTCTGTCTATGTATTACATAGACAAAGTAATATACCCTTACCCATTACCTCCCATTGACTACTGCTAGTGTTGCCAGTTTTAAACCGCAATACATTGAGTAGGCTGATTTCCTTTGCTGGATGGCTAGGAGGGTTTGACTGATATATGATTTATTAAGTATTCTTGCAGAAATATAATTTACTTAAAAATTTACTTTCTCCTTTGAATACATTCCCTGATTACATTAGTGTTAGAAATAAGATAATAGGAGGAGGGAATACTCAGCATCCTATGTCTACCATGGGCACCTTTCAAAGGATGAATGTTTCTCCTAGCTTTAGAACAGCACAACTGAAAGTCACATGATCCATGACAACTATAGCTTGCTAAAAAGAGAATCAGTGAATTCTTCATTTAATAAACTATGCCCAGCAATGAATTGAATTAATGAATTCTTCATACTGATAAAACATAATGGGTGAATCAAGCTAAACTAATTAAGTTTTTGCACATTTGGAGTTTATGCTGACAATAAATGAGCCTGGTGGTCATCTGAGCTACCACTGGATACACCAGATTAAAACTTTGTCTCTTTA